>SEYY01020153.1:32500-35000 GCA_009176605.1 Armadillidium nasatum
TTTTAAAGTCATTTTATATATTTATAAATTTAAAGTTGCTTTCGTTTTGTCAAAACTGTCTTAAAATTTTAGAACTTTTATTTGGATTCATTTATAAATGTAAAAGAAAACGGAGGAAATTTTATTTAAAAAAGAAACTAATTTAATTTAAATTTGTTCATATGGAAATTAAAATGTAATTTTCATTTACTGACAGGAAAATTAAAATAAAAATTTTTAGATAATAAATATATTTGCAAAAAATTTAATTAAAAAATTTAAATAAAAAAATTTAAATATGAATTAAAATTTAAAATAATAAAAGTGAATTTAACTAAATTAATATAATTAAATAGATTATAGTTAAAATAAATAAATAAATATTATATAAATTGATTTGGTCAAGGTTATGAAATATATATATATATATATATATATATATATATATATATATATATATATATATATATATATATATATATATATATATATATATATATATATATATATATATATATATATATATATATATATATATATATAAAATATTCTTTAGAAATTTAATTAGAAAGAGATGAATAGAAAATTTGGAAAAATTTATTACCGCGCAAGAATATTTTTATATTATTATTAATTTTTTAGAATTTTATATGCAAATTAATTAAAAAAAATTAGAAGTTCTAAAATTTCAAAGGTGCATATTAAATTTTTTTTAATGTTTATTATCATTATTATTTTATTTATTTATTTCTTTTCAAATTAGCACCACTCACTGACTACTACTACTACTACTACTACTACTACTACTCATTTACCTTTTCAATGAGAGAGCAGGAAGGAGATGAGAAGAAAACTCAACGAAGCCTAAAGCAATATCTCTCAGGTGAATGTTGGCACAAATTTTAAAGATAGAAAGTTAAATATAGCATAGAAAATAGATGGTAGCAAGGAGTTCCACAGAATAAAGATCCCTGCAGAGATGGCACTACAACGAGCAAGCCTTGGATCTACCAATACTCAAACAAAATACTTGTTAAAGAAAGGCATCCCTTGTGGTATGACAGCGACTCAGCGATGGTGGGATTCAAAAAAGTCAACTACCTCGGCACCTGGCTGTAGTAATACCTACAGATTCAGAAGAAGACCCCCTGTAGACCCCTCTGATGTGAGAAAAAGTACTCAATACAGGGTCAAATAAAACCCTTGTATAATTGAAGCAACTATGTGGAAAATGAAAATTTCCATAGGCTAAATAGGGCTCTCGGCTTCTTTTAAAAACAATCTTAAAGCAATCGATATGATATGAGGTTTCCAAGAATAATTTGTTGTTTATATTCAGACCAAGATTGTTAGTGTTATTCATAGGTAAACCGTCGAAGGAGATAGGAAAGTTGGGAGGTGTTTTTGTGATGGAGATCTGAAGGAGTTGAGTTTTTAAAAGAGAGTTGATTTTCACAGTGTTGATAAGAACCCACCAAAAAATCTCATCCAGATCGGCAAGAAAAAATAAGAAAACTGAAATCGAGAAGCGACTATAGATGCAAGCGATGAAGCAGATTTGAAATGAGTAGAGAATGAAGAGTTGAGTGCTGCTGAGAAAGTTGTAGACGAAAAGTATACGAATAAAGTGGGAGAACAGACCACAAACTTTGAGGAACACAACAATGGACCTTAAAGAAGAAAAATGTTACTTCCATCAACAAGCGCCGATCCTGAATGACTTGAGTGAAACTGACATAAATAATATTCAAAGTGAAGTAACAAAACCCAAGGGAGCTTGTAGAGAATAAAGACATCTTCCATACCCAGTCAAAAGCTTATGTTATGTCAAATAAAACTAAACATAACTCCCAATAGTTCCTATGGACAGAAAACCACAAAGAATGTCACCAGTGTGTCTCAGATGTCGAAAGTCATATATTGATGATTTGAAAGATGGAAATGAGATTGAATTGAAATTGAATTTTATTCTATCAGTGTTGAAAAATAAAAAATTAAAAAATTATTCAAAGAGATGCTGTTTGTGTAAATCATGTCCCAAAATTTGATAAAAAAATAAGTAACGGTTAAATTTAAGATGAAATTCATGTAAATAAATAAGAACGTTCTTTTTACTTATTGGAAACAATTTATAACGTAATTATTATTATTATTATTATTATTATTATTATTATTATTATTATTATTATTATTTATTATTATTATTATTATTATTATTATTATTATTATTATTATTATTATTATTATTATTATTATTATTATTATTATTATTATTATTATTATTATTATTATTATTATTATTATTATTATTATTATTATTTTTATTATTATTATTTTAATATCAATTAAATTTTATCTTCGCTTTCCAAAAGATTTTTTTTATTCTTCTATTTTCTTCTATTCGCTGACCGGCTTCGTCCTCCAACTTAGGACATCATCGGAGTTTATTAATAATAATAAATAATAAACTTCGGATATCATCAGAGTTTATTAATAATAATAATAATAATAAATAAAAAAC
>SEYY01020153.1:40000-47500 GCA_009176605.1 Armadillidium nasatum
CTTGAATTTGGTTTTAATTCTTTTTTTTTTTTTATTTAATGTTTACATTTTTTTTTTTAAATATATATTATATTTTTTTACTTTTTTTATCAAATCATTCCTCATAAACACTAACATTCCGACCTTCTCCCTCTCCACCTGACTAAATGAAGACCTAAGAAATTTTGAATAACAAAATAAAATGTTTCTTCCAAAAATCCTTTTTCGTTTTTTGATTTCCTTCCGTCAGTGGAACGCAAGATGAACAACAATCAAACTACAAATTCTTCTTTCAAGCGAAAACAAGCATCGTGACTCTAAAGAACTTCTAATTCGTTACGAGCCAGTTTCAATCTTCATTTTATTTAACATTACCGACCGAAAGGATGTGAGAGCCTCTGGACGCTCAATAGAATAGATCCCTTAGCCATTCATTTGCTAAAACAGGGACAAAACTGACCGCAATGTGTGTTCATTATAGAAAAAAAAGAGGTTTCTCTTTTAATTACAGACATTGTAGGTATAGTTCAAGTTAAAGAACTATAAAAAAGGCTAGGTAGATTAACTTTTGGTTGTAATAAGCAACCAATTTAAGGATTAGTTATTGTGGAGTTACTTTAGCAGGAGTAACTGATTAAGAGTTCAGGAGCTTTATAAGAATGGGAAAGTAGTTTAAAGTTGAGTATTTTCCCTCGCCTCTAGAGGTGGTTGTGGTGGTGGTCATGAGTCCTAAGGTTTTGCAAACGGGTGAAGTGTTCGATAGTTGTGGTTTTTCGCAAATGAAAGAAGTTTTCGAGTGCTGTGGGATCTCACTAGCAGGAGAATTTAACAAGAAGAGAAAGTGCGATTTTTAGTGGCTTTAAATCTATTATTATTATTATTATTATTATTATTATTATTATTATTATTATTATTATTATTACTGTTAGGTTTGATTTTTTTTTTTTAAATATATATTATATTTTTATTTACTTTTATTTATCAAATTAAGCTAAAATATCTGTGAAGAGAAGAGAGAGAGAGAGAGAGAGAGAGAGAGAGAGAGAGAGAGAGAGAGAGAGAGAGAGAGAGAGAGAGAGAGAGAGAGAGAGAGAGAGAGAGAGAGAGAGAGAGAGAGAGAGAGAGAGAGAGAGAGAGAGAGAGAGAGAGAGAGAGAGAGAGAGAGAGAGAGAGTACACTTCTCAACAAATGAACATTCAGGTTTAATATCTATTTCTATGATAAAAAGAAAAAAAAAACAATCTAAAAAAAATTCTATCATGAAACCAAAAAAAAACAAAAAAAAAACTACCTTATCTCATCTACATCTAACCTATCTACTGTATTTAATCTACTGTTTATTTTCTCAACGCCAAATGTAATTGTTTAAACTACTGTGTTTTATCTTCATTTTTTTTTTTGTTTGTCATCATTGAAACAAGAAAGAAAACATTATGGAATAAGTCTGTTTACTCTTCACTTTAAATCGAGCTCAAAATGAAGAAGGTGTAGACGAAACTGAAATGTGTGATCATATAATATAAGTACACTAAGGTGTAATTGTCTCCTGCGAACATGGAGTTTGTTTGATGCGAACACAGTTTGTTTGACGTAGAACTTTATCATAAACTTGTTTATTTGTCTTTTTTATCTTATCATTTATGTCAACTGAAAAGGTTTTATTTGCATATATAGTGACAGACAGCTATACGCACACACACACACACACACACACACACATATATATATATATATATATATATATATATATATATATATATATATATATATATATATATATATATATATATATATATATATATATATATATATATATATATATATATATATATAATATATATTAAATGTGTTCTTGGGGTCTATAGGGGCCTTTCTTCGACTCAGTAAAGGACTGCCATCTTCTGTCTTTTATATTTTATGTTCCGATTTTAAAGTCTATTTTATCACACCGTAGAAAGTACATTCTGTACTCTTGTACTCTTTTCCCCGTTCCCTCTTTTGCTTTCCCTCTTTTCCTCTTTTATCACTATCTACTTTTTCTTCGTTCATTCAGTAACAAGAATTTTATCACGACAAGCAATTACAAAAAATGTTTTCCTTATTCTTCTTCTTCGACCTCCTTTTGGAAGTACTTCTCTGTCCTATAAATATATTTATTTATTTATTTTTTTATTTTTTATTTTTTTGCAATATATGATACCAAGCATTTTAATCTCATTTTTAATCTTGTAAGTGAAGTTGCTTTCTTATATAAACGGTATCTTATAACTCTTATTTTATATTCATTTGTAATAGTTGCACGTTTTCTGCACGTGTTGCTTATTTAGAAACCTAAATAAAAGTATAATAAACTTTGTATATATATATATATATATATATATATATATATATATATATATATATATATATATATATATATATATATATATATATATATATATATATATATATATATTATATATATATGTAGAGAGAGGGAGGCTAGGAACCCTTTACAGCTAGTTTTTTCTCTCTTCCCACGTACGGTTGCAGGAATATGAATAATTTCTGCAGCCGACACCACCCTGCATCATGCGGGATGTGGTGTAGAGTATATATATATATATATATATATATAATATATATATATATATATATATTATATATATATATATATTATATATATATATATATATATATATATATATATAATTTGTTTAAAACTTTGAAGAACCCATTGTACTTAATATTATAGATGAAAGGCTGGCTGAACCTTGGAGAGCATGGGAGAATAGATACCTGAGGCTTTCACTTACTAGACAAGGGGACAAGGACTAAACCATAATCTAAATAAACCGACCGCAATTGTTTTCGCTAAAGAAGAAAAAGGGGAAATTTAGTTTAATTAATAGTGTGTAGTTCAAGTTAGGAATGAAAGAAGTAAAAAATAAGTAAGTTCTTGGATATAATAAGCAATGAGTCAATTAATAGGTCGGACTTTGTGTGACTTCATTAGCAAGAGAAAGTGATCGAATGCTGTGGGGTTTTTACAAGAGAAAGAAATGGTGAGAGTTGAAAGTTTCACTTCATGGGAAAGTGATCGTTGAGTTGTGGGGTGTGGGGTGTGGGGCATCATAAGAGAAGAAAATGGTCGAGAGTAATGGAGTTTAGCAAACGGGTGAAGTGCTGGAGTATTGCAGAGTTTCATAACGAAAGAAGTTGTCAGAAGTTGGGGTTAGATTTTATTTTGGAGTGGAAGGTGTTCAAGTGATGTGAGAATTCGCTAGAGATGGAAAACAATGGAGTGTTGATAGATTTCACAAGCAGTGGAAAGTTAAAGATTGTTGAGTTTCAAGAGCGACTGAAGTGTTTAGGTATTGTGGAGTTTGACAAGCAGTGTAAAGAGGTCAAATGTTGCATGATTTCATTAAAGGAAAATATGATCACGTATGACAAATGGGAATTTATGATGTGCCTAAAAAAATAACGAGAATTCTAAACAAACAAAGATTTAAGTCAGAAATATCCAGATTAAAAAAAAAAAAAAAAAAAAAAAAAAGTATATTTTAAATTAAACAATTTTCTTAGTTGATTAAAATTTATTATTATTATTATTATTATTATTATTATTATTATTATTATTATTATTATTATTATTATTATTGTTATTATTATTATTATTATTATTATTATTATTATTATTATTATTATTATTATTATTATTTATTATTATCGAAAATACACATCAAATAATGGGATTCGAACCAGCAGCATTCTGGACAATATGTTTTATCACAAGACCACCTCAAATATAAATTGAATATTTCTGCAGTCGACACCACCCTGCATCATAAGGGATATGGCGCAGAGTATATATATATATATATATATATATATATATATATATATATATATATATATATATATATATATATATATATATATATATATATATATTAATTATTATTATTATTATTCATTTTTATGTTGCTTTTGGAGATTATGTTTTGTAATTAATTTAAATATTATCTCGTCAAACAAACTGCTGCATTCACAATTCTAAAACGTTTGGTTGAGAGAGAGAGAGAGAGAGAGAGAGAGAGAGAGAGAGAGAGAGAGAGAGAGAGAGAGAGAGAGAGAGAGAGAGAGAGAGAGAGAGAGAGAGAGAGAGAGAGAGAGAGAGAGAGAGAGAGAGAGAGAGAGAGAGAGAGAGAGAGAGAGAGAGAGAGAGAGAGAGAGAGAGAGAGAGAGAGAGAGAGAGAGAGAGAGAGAGAGAGAGAGAGAGAGAGAGAGAGAGAGAGAGAGAGAGAGAGAGAGAGAGAGAGAGAGAGAGAGAGAGAGAGAGAGAGAGCAGAGAGAGTACTTCTCAACATATGTCCTTCGAATTTAATTTTCATTCCCGTAATAAATAGTTAAAGAAATAAATCGTACCGTAAAACAAAAACAAAAACAAAAAAAAATCTACTGTATGTAATCTGCTGTTTATATTCCCAATTTCATGTATAGTTTGAACCAGAACTTCTCAAAGTGGCAGTAGCGAGAGAGGTCAAGAGAGGTTACTATAAGGTGACCATATTTTTTTTTTCCAAAATTCGGGACGCTTCTGAACATTGCCCCTCCCCCCTCCAAATACACTGCCCGTAAGGGTTTTAAGGGATGTATAAAGGAGGATTTTTAATATAAAGATGAAATACGAACGTTGTTTTCGAAAACAAGTCATATAGTTTATTAGTTAAGGACATTCTACAAAAAAAAAAAAAAAAAAAAACCTTTTGCCTTCTGCTCCCATGCGCCACGCCCTCTGGCTGTATTGCGGTGTGTCACTGCCTTCTTCTGCTGTCTGACTGACTGGCTGAATAAATAAGTTTTGTCAAATCTAAAAATCGGGACAAATCTCAGTCTCTAAAAAAATCGGGACTGTCCCGAAAAATTCGGGACGGACGGTCACCTTTAGGTCACTAGGAGTTTTGAAATTTTCTCTTTGAAAAATCTGTTTAAATGAGACGGGTAGTGATGAAAAAAAGTTTGAGATACCTTGGTCTAGCCTACTGTGTTTTATCTCTATTTATTCATTTTGTCATCATAGTAACCCATCAACAGGAAAGTCATTAAATGAATTCTGTTTATTCTTATTTTCTAGTCAAGATCAAAACAAGGGAAGGTAAAGACGAAATTGTAACGCATATGATTGTTGCTGAAGACTTTATTTGCTTATCTTATCATTTAAATCAACTGAAAACATTGAAAACATTCAAACAAACACCCGCACGTATATATATATATATATATATATATATATATATATATATATATATATATATATATATATATATATATATATATATATATATATATATATATATATATATATATATATATATATATATATATATATATATATATATATATATATATATATATATATATATATATATATATATATATATATATATATATATATATATATATATATATATATATATATATATATATATATATATATATGGAGTTTTTGCTGGGTAGAAATGCTAAATGCAGTACTGTGATTGCTCACCAATTTTAAATAGCAAAAATAATTTTCTAAAACACTTCTAGATAGTTTATTAACTTAGCCTACAAAGTTGAAAATAAAATTCAACAAAGAAGTTACTCACCAAGAACATAAAAAATTTGTGAACAGGAAAAATACAGATTTTCAGGAATATTACTAAGATTTGAGTTTTTTTTTTAAAAGCTGATAAGCAATATTTAGTTATTAGATAAGCAAATTTAAATTTAAACATAACTTCAATGTTTAAAGACCTAGTTTAGAGTCTCTTCCATCTAAACCCGAGAGCTAGAACTTTCAAATCTCAGAACGCAAAATAGAGCCAGATTTGCCCTAGTAGTAAACTTCAATATCAAAGGTTAATTTACAACAATTTAAAAGACCTAACAACTTGGTCAAATATCGTTGAAGTCAAAAAATAAACTAAAATAAAAATTAGTAACCAATTTCGTTAAACCAGACCTACTCTCACATACTGAATCCGAAAGTATTTTTTCCAAGAAATAAGTAGGAAACAGTTCTCAAAGGCTTTGCATTAATTTTAAAGTTAAAATACTCATCAAATATTTGATGGTTGATGCCAAAAAGCGTTGGGGTGGTAATTATAGATAAAGTTTTAACTCACTAATATTACATTTTTGATCTTGCTTCTATAAAATGAAAAGGTTCTAAACCAAAACATGGTCTATAATTTCAAAACTTTCAAGACATTGTAATTCAAAAATATATTTCCTGATTTGGAGATATTTTAAACTTTTAAAACAAACATATAATTTATCCAATATAGAAGAACAATTTCTTATAATATATATAATCAAACTGTGGAATAAAGATATATAAGAAAGTGAAAATGAAGTAATGTTGGGTGGTTTAAAAATTTATTTCTTCTATCTCGTGCCCATTGTTTATGTATAAAAACGGAAATGGTATCATATTTGATGGGGTGTTCCAGTCATGATTCTTTAAAGATCTTGAAGATTGCTAAAGCGAAATAGTGAATCGTGTCCCACGAATTTTGCTACACTAATTTTCTTCTGCTCGCTGCAGGGAAAATTGAAGTTAGAAATTTCTATCTTCAGTTTTCACCGTCGCAATCTTGAATGGTCATGTGATATAAACAAACTTAAAGCACAATAGGCTGTGCTTAAAGGAGTTAGGCCAACACCTTCTTTTAGAATAAATTCCTTTTAGAAATATTCTTACTCAGATAGATTTGTTTGTAAATTATTACGGATAATTATTTATCATTTTCGGATCTTCAATTTGTTTTAAATGAAGCAAATTAATTATTTTCCATTATTCGGAATTTCGTTGGTTCCGATGTTTTTAATGATGCCTGCAGCCAAAGTTTTTTTAAAATCTTCGTTTGACTCCTACGTTATTTTATATTCCTACAAATGGCATTTGTGATATTAATCAAATAAAGTGATTTCCTAAACTTATTAAAATGACTTATTAAATTAGATTTTAAAATATATTTATTTTGTTTATATGGATCAGCCGACAATTGGTTCAGCAAAATGTCCTACGAAAATCAAGATTCTGCTAGCTGCAGTTGGCTAAAGCGTGACGTCGCGCCTGATTTCATGGAACGCACCAGATGTGTTTCTCATATCATGTTCCTAGTTCCTACTGCCTAAATTTTCTTTTTCTGTGTTTTTACTGTTTAGTCCTACAAAATAGTAATTTCTGTATTGATTTGTTTAAATAGGTCGTATAGTTTATACCACAGTACCATCATTGTGTTTCACACACTAGCCCAGGCCAAGAGATTCTAGAACATAAAAACATTAAAATTAAGAAGCCTGATGGTTTTTCAGTTTCCCTTCTAAACTACTTCATTTAAAGTTATTGAATTAACAAACTATTTGTTTGATACTAGGACATAGTTAGCCTGCATAACTATTTATAGAATAAAATTTAGCATTGCACTTGTGATTGCTAAGATTGTGGAAAATAAAAACTCAATTTAGGATTTCGATTTAATTGTTAGG
>SEYY01020154.1:5000-7500 GCA_009176605.1 Armadillidium nasatum
CAAATACCCAGGTCATCTTCCAAAAATAATTTTTACCCATATCTCCCAAAAAGTGATTCTTACTCAAGTCATCTACCAAATGCCCAAGTCATCTTCCAATAATAATTTTTACCTATATCTTCCAAAAGTTATTCCTACCCAAGTCATCTCCCAAAAGAGATTTTTCCAGGGTTCTTTCTCTTTAGAAGATAGGTGAACTTAATTTTTACTGAGGTACCTTAGAAAATAAATATTCGGTTTCAAAAATTGATGAAGTAAAAAAATCTCAATTATTAGAGAACTGCTAATTAAAGTTAATCGTCATTTAATATATATATATATAATATATATATATATATATATATATATATATATATATATATATATATATATATATATATATATATATATATATATATATATATATATATATATATATATATATATAGTTATATAGTTTATAATAATAATTAGTAAATGTTAAAATTTATATGAAATTTCATTTAAACCTAATTTAAATTATATTTATACAAAATTTAAAATATTTTAATAATGTCGATGTATCGATATACCAATGCCTAATCATTTACATATATTTATGAATTAACCTATAGATCGATGTCTATGGAGATGTACTAACAAATCGATATATCAAAACATCAATTATCGAATTGTATCGATATATCGAATTTCTTGAATTCAAACTCAATCCTCACAACCATTTCTTAGGGATGATGTTGCTTATGTGGAAGGGGCTAAACAAGGTGCGCACAGTTGAATGTGGGTATTAAGATATGTAGTAGCTGCTACGCAGAGGCGAATAAGAATGCTTACGTGAGCATATATTTTTTTTATACTAAACAAGCTTATTTTTAAAACATAATATTTAGGTTTGAAATTTTATCAATATATTTTTGATTTTAAAATATTAACTTAGTCACCCTTCTTATCTTTAAATTTAAATAATAATTTTAAAAAATACTTTGTACTTCTTTTTATCTTTAGACTTAAGTACTTGACTTTATATTTAAAAAATAATTAACTAATCAAGATTTTAATCATTTGATTTGATTGAAAGTTTTTTTTTATCAATGAATTTAAATAATACATAATTGATTAACATTTTATAAGATTCAATAAATACGTTTTTGGTCATCTTTATTATTTGATTAAAAAAAAAATATATAATAGTAAGTGTTTTAATCGTGTGACCAACCTTTATTCATCATTAGACTTAAGTGATAATTAGAATACTCTCTTCGATAAATCTGAAAAATAATTGATACGTCATTATTTTTATTACATTTAAATAATATATACTTAATTTTCTATCATTAGATTTAAAAAATAATTAACTGGACAGTTTTTTTTCATTAGATTTAAATAATTAACTGGAAGGTTTTCATTAGATTTAAATAATAATTAACTGGAAGGTTTTCATTAGATTTATATAATAATTAGCTGGACAACATTTTTCAAAGTTTAAATAATAATTAGCTTAACATTTTTTTTTTCATTAGATTTAAATAATTTAGCAAGAGTGTTTTTTTATCAAATTTAAATAATAATTAGCTAGACAATATTTTCATTGTTTAAATAATAATTAGGTAGGACAATATTTTTCATTGTTTAAATAATAATTTGCTGAAAAAGGTTTTCATCAGATTTAAATAATAATTTAGCTGTACAATTTAATTTCATTTGATTTAAATGAGTTAATTGAACGGACAACGTTTTGTCATTACATATAATGTAAAATTAGCTGAATTGTTTTTAATTATACTTGACTAACAATTAGATTGATTGGACAACATTTTATCATTAGAGTTAAATAATAATTAACTGGTCAATTTTTTCGTTATTTTATATGAATAATGATAACACTGTCAACATTTTTGTCACTAAATTTAAACAATAATTTTTTTTTAATAATTTTATTTAATTAACTTTCAATTTAATTTAAATTTCAAGATTTTTTACATTAAAATTAAATAATTAAATTAACTGGAAAAGATTATTTCCAAAAATTAAATTAAATACATAATTATATTATATATTTAATTAGATTTGATAAGTTAAATTTTTAAAGGAAGGATGCAATAAGAATTGTATCCAGTGTGTTTAATATCTCTTAAAGTATAATGACATTGGGGAAAACATGTTTAAACCATTAAAAAAAATTCCATTACCATCCAGTTTATATTCAAGAGGCAGAAAACGCCTTTTGAATATTTTATATATTCATTAACACTGTGAATACATTTTCAAGGTTAAATGAAATTGATCTTTCTCTTTTAAAATGTCTCAAAATGTGTCAAGGATCGCTCGAATGCCGGTCTAAAGCCGTTCTATTTCTAATAATTGAGATTAGATCTCTTAGAGTGACTCTACGTAGAGCAGGGAAGAGCAGTTGTCATTGAAAACTTTTTTTCCAATTTCTATTTCTAATTAAAATGATAAGAAAAAAAAGTGTTATTTATCTCTCTCCCATTATTTATCGTTCAGAAAATACGAAACAATA
>SEYY01020154.1:17500-22500 GCA_009176605.1 Armadillidium nasatum
CAAAACATGAGCTTTTGTCATGATAAAAAACTCAAAAAAAAAATTTTTTTTTTAATCCCCTCTGGTTGACAAAGGCCAGAAGTCTACAAATTTCCACTAGAGTTAGGAAATTCAAAAACATGGTCATTAAAGGCCGACATGTCCAGATACCTGGTGTTTGAAAGTGTGCAAGGGAAAGGAAATTGGGAGAACTTATAAAGGCAGCTATGCTTTTCCTCTAAAAGTTTCGGAAAAGTTTGGTCTACTTTGATTACAAAACAAACAAGTTGAGTAAAAAATGAAGGTGTTTTTTTTTCGAAAAAAGACATTAAACATTTTTTATTCAACTTTATTTTCGGTTGACTGACTTGAACCAAACTTTTAGAGATTCTAGAGGAAGGATATATCTTAAAATATAAAAAAAAAATTTTATATCTATTCCTGAAAAAAAAATTGAGGTAAAATATTGAAAAAGAATTTATTTATTTATTTATTTATTTATTTTATTTATTTATTTTTTTTTTAGCATTTGACCTCAAATTTTTTTCAGAGATAGATATAAAAAAAATCTGAACACGTCTGTTTTTAGTTACGCGCTCCTTTCAGAGTTTCTTAAAAGTTGAGCCAAATTGGACAATTTAAAAAACGAGTACATCAAAAGGAGCAAAGAGGCATGTATCTCTGAAACTATAAAAAATACAGATATTGGACATAAATGTTAAAATGCGTATTTTGCCCAATTATGAAATCAATCTCAAATGGTATTTTTGTACCCTCAATAATAAAAATTACATTTTAGAAAATGAAAATCACCAAAAACATCTGAACCTTCTTAATACCAACAAACCCCACTCTATCTGCTTCACTACAACTGGTTCACTACTGCTGTGAATCGAGGTTGAAGTACAAAGTTCTACAATAAAAAGCAACTTCTACTCTATCTGATTCACAATTATTGTGAATCAGAGTTAAAGGTTGCATTTCCACGATCCCTCTAACTCTTTAACCCATTTGGTTCTTTATTGGTGTGAATCGGAGGATAATCCCCTAACCCAATCATTTTTTTTGTCTCCTCTGAAGGTTAAGGACAGGAGACTTATCAATTTCCACCAGAATATGGAAATTTTTATCGAATGACCAAATTAAAAGCCGACATGTCCTGATAGACGGCCTTTAAAAATGTGCAACTGAAAGAAAGTTGGAAAATAGATAAAGGAGGCGTGTTTCAGAATTTATCAGTATAGTACATGTAAGACTGAGCAATTAGTCTTACTAAGTCTGGGATGAGAGAGTTAAGATGACACTATGCAGAAAGGCTTGTTTTTCAAGTCTTTTCCAGTAAAAGAGATATACGACAGGAGAATTTAGGAGAGTATAGAGATAGTATAGGGAGTGACGCAAAAATTCGGCGGGCAGTAAAGAACTGGGGAGAGTTAGTGAGAGCAATATATTTAATAAGACGATAGCCTTGGACTCCACCTTTTCAAGGAGGACTGTGTTAGTGAAACAATCTCAGATGTTTGAGACTTACTCAATATACGATGAAAACCCTTATAATGAGCAAACAACTCCCGTAGCGTGAAGCAATTTTGAAGGCGCTTGAGAACACTTCACCTCTTAGAAGCTGTTTTGTAAAGAGATATTGTCATTCTTCCGAGAAAGATCATTAGAAAAAGAAACACCTTGAATTTAAAATCCCCTCTAGTTGACAAAGGCCAGAAGTCTACAAATTTTCATGTAGGAAGGTTTGAGTTTTGCATTTTCGAAGATGTCATAGTTTTGTGAAAGATTGTCTTACAGAAAAAGGGAGTAACTGAGTTTTTGAGGCATTGAAAACAACCATATTTTCATTGCCCCAATTAAAAATTCTGATAAAGATCAGGTATTAGATGTTCCAGGGTCACCGTCGTATCGTTAATTAATTGCTTTTAGGTGAAACGTCTTTCAAAATAAAAGAAGTATAATGAAGGGTAATGTCGCCGGCATAAGAGTGGATGTTTTATGTAGGAAAAGAAAGAAAAGGCTTATGAGAAGGTGAAAAAAAATTGTGGTAAGATATATCCCTGGGGAACACCACTATTAATGGATTTAACTCCCACTCCTCCCCCAACCTTATTTGCTTCCGACTTATAAACTTCAACTGTTATTCAAAGGTAAACATGGCATTTTTATCCCACTCGTTCTTGGAATTTTTATTAACTTTTATATCAAATACAAAATACCCACTCACACCCACACACACCCACACACACCCACACATAACCTCTTTCGATAAAGATTTGCATATTAATATTATTTATAAATTAAAAACTTTTTTACATTGATACTTTTATAATAAAATTACTTCTGCTATTATTCCTACCGCTGCTAATACTACTAATACTAATAACTAATAAAAAAATAAACTTTTGATAATAATAAATAATAATAATAAAAATATTAGTAATAAAAATAGTTGTTAACAATAATAATAGAATGATAATAATAATAATTAATAATTCTAGTATATAATGTAACGGTAACTTTTTAGCTTTTATTATTATTATTATTATTATTATTATTATTATTATTATTATTATTATTATTATTATTATTATTATTATTATTATTATTATTATTATTGTTATTATTATTATTATTATTATTATTATTATTATTATTATTATTATTATTATTATTATTATTATTATTATTATTATTATTATATTATTATTATTTATTTATCATATTTTAATATTATTATTTAGATTAGATTATTTTCATTTCATTAATCTGTTGTTATTATTATTATTATTATTATTATTATTATTATTATTATTATTATTATTATTATTATTATTATTATTATGTATCCTATTTATATTCATTATCATTCATTTATTTCATATTATTATTATCATTATTATTATTATTATTATTATTATTATTATTATTATTATTATTATTATTATTATTATTATTATTATTATTATTATTATTATTATTATTATTATTATTATTATTATTATTATTATTATTATTATTATTATTATTATTATTATTATTATTATTATTATTATCCTAAGTTTCTTAAGGTTTAAAAGTTATAGGGGTCAAAATTCAAAAAGAGAATGAATAAAAGTGGTAAAATAACAGGTCAGAATGATCTAAAAACTCCCCTGTACATTCTAAGCCCCAATTTCTGCAATATTAACAGAAAACATTTGGGAATATTACTGATGGCTATTGATATTATAGAAGTTCAAATTTTTTAAAATTATTATTATTACTATTGTTTTTATTATTATTATTATTATTATTATTATTATTATTATTATTATTATTATTATTATTATTATTATTATTATTATTATTATTATTATTATTATTATTATTATTATTATTATTATTATTATTATTATTATTATTATTCTTATTATTATTACTTCTATTATTAATGTTCTTATTATTATTACTATTTTTATTATTATTGTTTGTATTAATATTGTTATTATTAATGCTGTATAATCTTAGCGACATCATACATAAATAGAAATGCTGTGCTATTTCTTAGTATTAATGCTGGAGATGGTATCTATTATAATTATTATTATTATTATTATTATTTATTATTATTATTATTATTATTATTATTATT
The DNA here is from genome assembly GCA_009176605.1 of Armadillidium nasatum. Classification (NCBI taxonomy): domain Eukaryota; kingdom Metazoa; phylum Arthropoda; class Malacostraca; order Isopoda; family Armadillidiidae; genus Armadillidium; species Armadillidium nasatum. Next base: position 21,117 of record SEYY01020154.1, read on the forward strand.
ATTATTGTTATTCATATCATTATTATTATTATTATTATTATTGTTATTCATATCATTATTATTATTATTATTATTATTGTTATTCATATCATTCTCATTGTTTTTATTTAGTTGTCTTTAATTTCATTATTGTTACCATTATTAGCTACTATCACTATTACTATTAATTGATATTATTTTTGGTATTATTGTTACTAGCTTTTATTATTATTATTGTTATTATTATTATTATTATTATTATTATTATTATTATTATTATTATTATTATTATTATTATTATTATTATTATCATTATTTGCTATTACAATATTTATTATTGATCATTATATTTATGCATCATATTTGTATATTAAAGGTTATTAAAATATATTGATGAACTATTTATCAACTAAACTTTGGGGTTCAATGGAAACCAATGTGTATCCCCTTAGTAGCCCCTTTTCGAAGCATTGTACAACTAACTAATTATTAACATTGTATCTAGTAGAATAGGACCTACTAAAAAACTGTATTATCTGTAATTGTGGCTTCTGAATAAAATATTAAAATTGAAATTGAAATTATTATTACTCTGATAAAGGATGCTTGGCTAGGAGAGGAGCATAGAAACTTCGGTGTTTGAAATGTAATTCCTTTCCATTTTTAGTTATATTTTCTCAAAAAGTAGAATACTGTCGTGCACTCCAGTGTAAATTCTTGGGCTCCTCTGCGCGTACCATGAGCATGTGTGGTAGGGGGCCCGGGCGTGGTGTTCCAGAAGTCTCATCCTGGGATACACCCTCTTTCCACCCTCGGGGATTGATATTTTTGGAGAAAAATCACTGAGTTAGAACAGTTTTCCGGGATTCCTTTTTCGGGTTATACTTGATATAATTTTTTTTTTTTATTTATTTATTTATTATCGTGTGAATGATGAGTGTCATAATTTGCTGACTAATTAAAAAAATCGTTGTTAAATAAAAGTGAATTCTGTCATTAGATAGAACTCCCCCTCCCCTCCCACATATTTTCCTGCCCCATTTAGGTGAAATCATAAATAGGGTTTTGAAGTCCTTGTTGGCAAAATGGTTGCTACTTCTAATCTTTCACCAACCCAGTCAGTCTTCATTCTCTGATAATGGGTCTTGAACTCTCTTTCTTATTGATTGTATTTCTCCACGTACCCCGGGTCCTTCAACACATCATCATTATTCTTTTCAGACACCAATTATAACCCCCCCACCCCCAAATTACTTCGAGTGTCTCTGAATGAACTTATACTTTTGCATTATTATCATTAGTTCTACAATATTAAAATAGCTTTCGTAATTAAGTAAAGCTTCAGAAGCGATAAGATATCTGATTTCTAACGGATATCTAATCTGTTTAAATTCTGATGTCGAAC
>SEYY01020155.1:0-7500 GCA_009176605.1 Armadillidium nasatum
GGGCTATATTTGGAATCCGCCCCTCTTGGATTCTCCGAGGCAGATTTATGTTTTGCCATTTTGATTAATTTAATAGGTAATGTAAGTGTAAGCGTTTGTAAATTTGTAGAACACATGTGAAGAAGGAGGAAAGTTGGAGCATAGGCACTCCAGTGTGAGTCAAGGGTACAATAGAGACCCTCTGAGAAGATGAAACGCGAAAAGGAACGAGCCAAAGGGCAACGGAGTGAAACGGAATGGTCTAGCCCCTCCTATCACCCCGTGTGTTAAGCCCAGTGGGGGGTACTTTCATCGCTTCGGACTGCGCTACGTCCTCCCCCTATATAATATATATATATATATATATATATATATATATATTATATATATATAATATATATATATATATATATTATATATATATATATATATATATATATATATATATATAGGTATTGCTGGATATCCGTTACAATCCGGTTTTCAGGCCTATCTGGCTATTCGACCGGATATCAGTACTATCTGGCCGGATATCCGATAAAAATAAAATTATTAATTATAAGAACAAAATTTTCAAATTTTTAAAGTATCCAGTACCATTGTATACTGTATTCCTTTTACTTTGCTTTTTTTCAACTTTTCTTACGTGATAGCACTGAAATATCTTCGGTTATTCATGTTGAATAAATGCAGACATGCATTCCAGAATTTATTAATTTATTTGCATTACAAACATAGAACTAAATTTTTTTTTCACAGAAATATATATATATATATATATATATATATATATATATATATATATATATATATATATATATATTATATATATATATATATATATATATATATATATATATATATCTCCTCTCTGCTGGGCAAAGACCAGAGATATACCAATTTCTACCAAAGTTGGGAATATCTTAAACATGGTCGATTAAAGGACAATATGTAAAAATATACTGCGTTTGAAGGTGTGCAAGTCAAAGGAAGTTAGGAAAATAGGTAAAGGGAGTGTTTTCCAGGCGATAGCAGTAGAGTACATGTAAGATTGAGCATAGCGGTTGAGTCTGGCGTCAGAGAGTTGGGCATAGAATGGATGAGACTGCGAAGAAAAGGGTGTCGCTCGAGCCTTTCTCAGTTTAGGAAAAGATCAGAGGTTAGATCCTCCAAGTCCATCCTCCTTTCGTGAATTAACTACTGTTGGGAAGTGCATCTTTCAAATTGAAGGGAGTAATGAAGAAGGGTGGAGTCATTGGCATAGGAAACGATGGTTGATGAAGTAACAGAGAGAGAATTTCCTTAATGAAAATAAGAAAAAGAGTTGGGGACAGAAACTATAAAATTAGACTTAAATGATTCACACAGTATTAATTAGTTAATAGGTGGGTTGGCATCGTTGTATTTTTTTTGTTGATCAGCATGTGAGGAAATCTAGTGGTAAATTAATAAAGAAATAAAATAATTAGCTGAAGAATAATTAAAAGTGTCAAGAAAAGTCGAAATACCTATTAACGAAATGTACATATATTGAATGTAGTTTAGGTTAGGTTAGGTGAATATATTGAAAGTAGTTTATTCGTTATTAATTGTCAAATTTACATTATATTCTTATATTCTTGAGGACATTCACTTGTAGCTCGGATACAAATTGTATAATTTATTATAAAGATAGAGCTTAGCATCCTATGATATAACGTTAAATGTACGTAATTAGATAACAGAAGAATAATTAAAACTTACAGTATTCAGATAATATTGATATCCAGAGAAGAATTCATCTTCAAACAAATAAATTGCAATCATAAAAAATTGAATAAATAAAGGTAAAAACTCCAATGAATAAGTAAAAAATTGCTTTTGATGACGAATTATGTTTTAAAACGAAACTCCAAGTTGTACCACTACAGTCAGATATTGCTGTTAATGTAGGATCTTCTTTTCCGAACCTCTCTCTCTCTCTCTCTCTCTCTCTCTCTCTCTCTCTCTCTCTCTATATATATATATATATATATATATATATATATATATATATATATATATATATATATATATATATATATATATATATATATATATATATATATATATATATATATATATATATATATATATATATATATATATATATATAGAGTAGAATTTTTTAAATGAGCAGTACATATCTAAATAGTTAAACTGGAAACAAGAGGAAAAGGAAGTGTTGGTAAGAAATACAAAGAAACAGAAGAGAATAATTGGTTTTAAAATAAAGAGAAAAAGAAATTTTTTTGAAAAAAAGCACATTAAGATAAAAAAAAATTATAATTTAATCTAAAAAAAAAAATAATGTTAAAAAATAACTTTATAGAATTAAATAAAATATAGTTTATTTAACCTTCACAAGAAGGATATATATATATATATATATATATATATATATATATATATATATATATATATATATATATATATATATATATATAACTTTTTATAATCGTTAGCACTTACAAGATGAAAGACGTTTCTGCTCAATACACAGAACCCTTTTCAGGTCTAAAGAGATGAAACCCTCAACTGAGGATCTGGTTTTTCTTATTTAGAACCTGATGAGAGAGCCTCAGCGTTTGAGCCGAAACGTCGTTCATCAAGTTATAAGCCTTTGTGAGTTTTAAAAGTTTTACATATAAATAAACACGATCTTTTTTTTCTTACTTTTAAATTTTTTCTTTTCTTATATATATATATATATATATATATATATATATATATATATATATATATATATATATATATATATATATATATATATATATATATATATATATATATATATATATATATATATATATATATATATGAGATAAACTTATCTCAAGAATTATTAAAAATTTACATATATTTTATTTTACTTTATTTCGTAAATTGAAAACCCTCAAAAGAAAATAATTTGTTGCCGCTGAATTTTATTTAAATTATTTTAAATGGCAACTAAGATTTTTAGCGACATTTTTCCCTTCTATTTATGAATTTTGAAAAATACCTGGTAATATAATATATATATATATATATATATATATATATATATAATATATATATATATAATATATATATATATATATATATATATATATATATATATATATATATATATATATATATATATATATATATATATATATATATATATATATATATATATATATATATATATATATATATATATATATATATATATATATATATATATATATATATATATATATATATATATATATATTATATTATTTGTAAAAATTGTCCTAATGAATCGTTGGGACAAGTGGCAAACAAGTCACAGCAAATTTTTTTCCAATTATTTTCTCAGAAAATAATCGGTGAAGCGACTTTCTTAGGTTTAGCATGTCTTTTCTCTATTGGAAATTTTACTGTTACATTTTTTGCCACATGTCCCATCGATTCGTTAGGACAATTTTTTAGTGTAAAAACTGTCCATAGTGTGGAATTTGTTTGAACAAATTACTTGAATCGGGAAGCAATTGGAAAATTAACTGCTGCGTTCAACAGATCTTCCCGAGGTAAATGATCATAAATATTAACGTCTTCTGATGATTCAGAATTTGTTGGTTCAACTACAGTCGTAAATCCTGGTTTTGTTGTTGTAGTTGAAGTCGTAGGTGTAATTGATGGTGCAGTTGTACTTCTAGTTGTTGAATCACCACAATGCAAAGTAAAGACTAATACCTTTTCATAACTCACCAGAACCGAAAAGCACAAATGCTGAAAAATACTATATATATATATATATATATATATATATATATATATATATATATATATATATATATATATATATATATATATATATATATATATATATATATATATATATATATATATATATATATATATATATTTATTTATTTATTTATATTTATATTTATTTATATATTATTATATATATATATATATATATTATATATATATATATATTATATATATATTATATATATATATATTATATATATATATATATATATATATATATATATATATATATATATATATAATATATATATATATATATATATATATATATATATATATATATATATATATATATAGGAACAAGAAGACGAACAACGGTGATGAAAGCATTTTAATTTGGATTGGACGTTTCGGGTTTGACTTTACCCATCATCAGCAAAAATTAAAATTCTGGGACAAATAAATACAATTATTATATTAGAACAAAAAAATAAAAAAGCTAAAAATATTAAAAAATAAGTGAAAACACAGTAAAACATAACTCACATAACAAGCAACGAAAAATTAAAACGACTACATCCGAGAAGATTTAAAAACAATGTGAAATAAAAGCACAAAGCTACTTTGTTTTTAGACTATCTTAACACCAAACATCACAATATTACTTTTACCATGGAAGGTCAAGACGATAACTCCCTGCCTTTTTTAGATATTCTTGTCAAGCACTCCAATGGTTCATTTTCCACTTCCCTCTATAGAAAACCATCCACCACCCTTCTTGGTCTTAATTTTTTTTAGTTTTTTACCTACTAAGTATAAACTATCTGCATTACAATGCAGACTTTATCGGGCTTTTAAACTTTGTTCCACATGGATTGATTTCCATGAAGAAATAAAGTACCTTCATAATTTTTCAAACTTTAATCTTTTCCCTATCAGTTTAATTTCAGATTTAGTTAGAAAACTTCTTGATGATGTATATCGCCCAAAATCTCCTCCCATTACTGTACCGAAGCAGAAGATTTATTTAAAAATTCCTTATATTGGCTTAAATACCATCAAAATGATAAATTCATTAAATCCTACACTGCATAAGACTTTCCCGGCCGTACAGTTTATTTTTACACCGGTGAATGGTTTTAAAATTTCAAATATTTTTAAACTTAAAGACACTATCCCGCTAGGTTTGAGATCGTCGTTGGTTTACCAATTTACGTGTGCGGACTGCAATGCCCGCTACATAGGCCAAACTGGCCTACAACTCAACTTGCGCATCTCGAAGCACCTGGGTCTGTCTTATCGTACCAACTTGCCTCTTACGACACCTGAATCTTCATCTATCCGAACACACAGTCTGGATATGAAACACAGTGTCTCGCGGGAGAAATTTGAAATTCTGGCTTCTGCAAACGATTCCTTGAGTAGGAGAATACTGGAGAGCCTATATATTCGGGAACTTAAACCAGAACTGAATAAAGACCTGTCTTCAATTCCGCTTTTTTTATTTTAACGTTTACCATATCTAATGTTTTTATTTATTATTATTATTATTATTATTATTATTATTATTATTATTATTATTATTAATTATTAGTATTTTAATTATTATTGTTATTATTTTAATTATTGTCATTACTTTAATTATTATTATTTTTTTTTTTTTTTTTTTTAATTTTTGTCATTATTTATTATTTTAATTATTATTGTCATTATTTTAATCATTGTCATTATTTTAATCATTGTCATTATTTTAATCATTGTCATTATTTTAATCATTTCATTATTTTAGTCATTGTCATTATTTTAGTCATTGTCATTATTTTAGTCATTGTCATTATTTTAGTCATTGTCATTATTTTAGTCATTATTGTCATTATTTTAGTCATTATTGTATTGTCATTATTTTAATTATTATTGTTATTATTCTAATTATCATTGTTATTTTAATTGTTATTGTCATTTTTATTATTATTGTCATTTTTATCATTATTATCGTTATTGTTATAATTATTATTACTATTATCGTTATTATTATTATTACTGATTACTTTACATTTTACCAACCAACTACATATTTTATACTCTTAACTTTGTCCTTTGTGCTTTTATTTCACATTGTTTTTAAATCTTCTCGGATGTAGTCGTTTTAATTTTTCGTTGCTTGTTATGTGAGTTATGTTTTACTGTGTTTTCACTTATTTTTAATATTTTTAGCTTTTTATTTTTTTGTTCTAATATAATAATTGTATTTATTTGTCCCAGAATTTTAATTTTTGCTGATGATGGGTAAAGTCAAACCCGAAACGTCCAATCCAAATTAAAATGCTTTCATCACCGTTGTTCGTCTTCTTGTTCCTTATCAAATTGCGGTTCCCTAGGAACAAATCTATTGCTGAAATATATATATATATATATATATATATATATATATATATATATATATATATATATATATATATATATATATATATATATATATATATATATATATATATATATATAATATATATATATATATATATATATATATTATAATATATATATATATATATATATATATATATATATATATATATATATATATATATATATATTTAAAATAAGTTTCACAAATAATCCTTCTTGTTGCTCTTATTAGTGAAAGAAATCTTTTATTAAGTAATATTATTATTTTAAATGATAATAAAATGAAAAGCTTTTAAAATTCATCTTTCAATAAATTTTTGGTATTCAACCAATAAGAAAACAAAAAATTATCCTAAATAGTCTTAACCTATATTATCACTCTTTATATAAATGCCTTATACATCGTTCTTGCTTCTTTGTATTTTCATTACAAAAATATTTAAAGACTTGTGAATCTGAACACTTACCAAATAATGATTAGAATATGTAATTCTATTGCAATAGAAAATTAGGGAATTTGAAATGTATAAACCGTTATTTTTATAAAATTTGTTTATTGTTTATTATGAGATGAGGAAACATTAATTCGGTTAGTAAGGACACAGATTTATTTTTTATTGTTTTTGTGTGTGCGTTGTTTGTGTCATTTTCAAAATTATTGTTTTAATTTATTGTTTTTTGGAATAAAATTTTTAATCTTAAAAACACCACCTTCAAATTTGGGGAATGTTCAATATTAGGCGAGATACGTATTTTTGAATTCTTGTGAAATTTCTGTAGTGCCAAAATTTTGGCACTTTCGGCACTCCTTATTTTAGATATATCTTTTTAAAATTTTAAATTTTAAAATACTACAGGAAGAACATCTAAAAAGTTATTGGAGCATTTTTTTGAATTAGGTCCCTTAAAAAAAAGATAGTCAAAATAGTTTCGACAAAATTTTTGAAAAAAATTCATTATTCAAAATTTTTTCCAAATTATTTTGCTCGTACCTTTTTTCTGGAATTTATATCCAAAATTGTTTAAGATAAATTGAAGACAAAGCCTTTATGGAGTCTATAAAAAATTTGGACCTTCGTTCTTTTATGTTGATGAAAAAAGTATTTATATCGGAAAGGTTTCTTCCCCTGTCTTTACTTAGAAATTAAAAATGAAAATAAAATTTTTTAAGGATAGAAAGAAATACCTATAAAACATTTTTGAGCTTCTTTTTTTATTTATTTAATATATATATATATATATATATATATATATATATATATATATATATATATATATATATATATATATATATATATATATATATATATATATATATATATATATATATATATATATATATATATATATATATATATATATATATAA
>SEYY01020155.1:12500-15000 GCA_009176605.1 Armadillidium nasatum
TAATAGATCTTTCCCAACTCCGGTGGAATTTGGTAGGCCTCCGGCCTTTACCCACCGGAGGAAACATAAAAAAAAAAAAAGAAAAAAACATAAAAATTTTTTTCTTAAAAATTTTCCCAGTGAATATTATAAACAATGAATAACGAACAATAATTATTTTGTTTTCATAAAATAATTGTCTTGAATATTTTAAATCTAATCAACCGTTCAAGGGAGTCATGATATTATTAGCCTTATGTTTTTTTTTGGAGGGTGGGGGGGGCTTTTTGGATGGGTCGCGAGACTTAAAAGGTGGGGAAACGCTGCTATAAAGGGTACTTAAAAACTCCATCTGTTTTTGTATGTATTAAATTGTCATTTTAGAAAACCAATTGTGAATTATTACTTTATGAACTTCTTAAACTTAATTTATTCCATTGTAGTTAAAATCTTTAAAAAATATTTCAAAGCTTCTAGTTACAGAACGAGTGTTTATACTCTTACTACTAGAAAAAATATCTTCTCTACTACTTAACTATGTTTATGCTTATCTATTTAATATAATTAAATATTTTTCTCTAAGAGTGTTAAAATCTTATTAAAAATGTAGGTTTATCGTGTTTTTAGAAAGTTTTGTTTTCTTTTTAAATTATTAGACTTGAATTTCCCTTGATATCTTCCTTCAATAGATGAAATCCCTAAGATTACCTTGGAAGAATGCAAATTGAGAGTGTAGAAAGTGCATTTTTTAAGTCATGCCAGTCATCTCATTTTTCATAAATTTTCAGCATTTTTGCAAACCAATCATTTTCGGATCTGCGATTCTTAAGATAAATCTTAAATAAATGTTTAAACTCTTAGTTCGGCCTCATTTAGTTTAGGGAGAGACGATGCCATGCGTGGCATGTAATATTTATCTGTTGGCCATTTATCTGTCAGCATTCCACAGAATTTCTCCTTCAAATTCTGAATCTAGTTAGCTTTCTTCATTGTATATTTTAGTCCATGTTATCTTTCTTCAGTTTATACATTAATAACCTCTTTCTTGCCACTTTATAACTTATCCATTCTTATTCCTATAACCACTTTACAACTCATTTTGAAAAGAAAAGCGAACTATCAAATAGCAAGCAGTTTAGTTGACGCTAGGAGAATTAACATGAGCAAATGACCTTCTCCTTTTCTATTTTGAGCAGAAAAAAATGGTTGATTTATCTAAAAAAAAAATAAAAATGTTTCATTTAGCTATTCATAGCATCTTTCCATATAATGAAAACTTTACTCTGTCTTAATGTCTATCCTCTTTTCGTATTCTTCCTTGCTTTTCTTGTTAAAGAAGCTTCCAGATCGCTAAGAGTTTTGAAACGTCCGCTGATCTTTTTCCCTCACCCCACCACCAGTTCCTTGCCTTATATAGAGGTGCTGTCTTTTCACTTTTCTGAGTTAGTTTCATTCATGGAAGGAATGAATCTAACATTTTTCCTTCGTTTAATTCTTCCAATTTCAGTTTTCTCAGATTTGTTAGTAAACACATAATCGATGCATTGCAATCTTTTCTTCTTCTACTTTCACTCTATAAGGAAAACACCTTTTCTGAGATCTCACCTTTTTTATTGCATTCTTCTCTTTAAAACTTTTACCACTCCTCTTTCCATATTATCTCATCTTTTCTCTCTCCATTTCTTTTACTTCATATAATATAATATATATATATATATATATATATATATATATATATAATATATATATATATATATATATATATATATATATATATATATATATATATATAATATATATAAATATATATATATATATATATATATATATATATATATATATATATATATATATATATATATATATGTGTGTGTATTTTGAATTATTAAAAGTTTAATTAAAGAAATTTCTATTTTTATCTTTTAATGCTAAAACTTAATAATAATAATAATAATAATAATAATAATAATAATAATAATAATAATAATAATAATAATAATAATAATAATAATGAGATATGTGTAAATATAGCCAGAATTTAACTTATTGGCATAGCTATCAGTATTTAAAAATATAATAAAGTTTAGCATTTTTCATTATACTCTAAAATACTAATAATGATAATAATAATAATAATAATAATAGTAATATAATTATTATTAATAAAAATCTTATTATTATTATTACTATTATCGTTAATATTATTAATAATAAATTTATTTAATTTCGATAATAATATTAAATGGGTTTATAATTAAAAGAAATAATAATTGTATATTAATTTAATATAATAATAATTTTCTGTACAATATAATTTCATGTTTATAAATATTTTGTATCCTGTATTGATGATGCACCTTTTATTTGCAGATGGAGGTTCGAGGTCATTTTAACCCTTTTATCCAAATAACAAAAGTTATTGGTTTTAAAATAGGGAAATGAATAATACATTATACATAAAATGATTAATCGTTATTTACGTTATTTAAGGTTTACATAAAGAAAATAATTTATTTGAGAC
>SEYY01020155.1:27500-35000 GCA_009176605.1 Armadillidium nasatum
AAAATCATTAAAAACAGACGAAGAATGTAGTTGTGTGTTTACGAAGATGTACGAAGTCTTGTAGCAGAATATGTCGAGTTGATTAAAGCAAGAATTTAGTTTTTGAGGCATTGAAAGAAATCTTAATAATCTTTAATTAGGACTACGAAAGAGATTAGAGATCTTATCAATCAAGGCAATCCTACAAACTTTAGCTACTTATGATTGTGTTTTGATTGCTTTTCATAATAAAAAGGGAAATAAGGCTAGTCATTAACATGAGAATATATGTCATGAAGTAAAAAAGTCAATAAAAAATACAGGAAAAAGTAGGAGATCGAGTAGGACTTTAATTAAGAAACAATTCAAGGAAAGAAGATCACTAGTCGAGCGTTTCTCATAAAAGCTGGACTGATTATTTGAAATAAAATAAAATGAAATAAAAATTTTCCAAATCTTTCTCTTTAGAATAAATTCGAAACATTTGAAAGCACAGTTTAAAGAAATAGAATGATAGTTAGAGAGTTGAAATGGGTTCCCCTCTTTTCAGCATTGTTTAAAAAAAGCATCTTTATCCGGAAGAAGGAAAATTTAAAGTTAATAAACAGAGAGGGAGCTGTTGCTCACCATAACAAAATAGAAGCTCGGAAGAACCAAGTTTTGAAAACTACAGAATGCATATTTTCAGAATATATAATTTTTTAGTTTAAAAAGAGAGTTTAAAAAATTTATCTTTTATAGAAATTACTAAGTTTCAACTGAATTTAAGGGGATGGAAAAGGTGTAATAGCTTAAGAATCGTCTAAAATAGATGTAGAGATAAAGGTTTGATAAATATGTTCAATTTCAGGGTGACATATACTGGAAGGAGAAATATTTTCTGGAGCTAAATCAGGTTTATGAATTTTAGTTGGAGGGAATGATAATTGAATGTCGGCCTCTATGCCAAAGAGAACTTCCTTGTTCATGCTTTTTTTTTGCACAATGTTAATAAAATGCGACAGCAGATTCAATGTCTGCAGATCCAAAATATCAAATCTGTCTCCTTCTTTAAGGCTGAGCAGTTTCTTCGGAGTACTTTGGAAACAAAACAGGATACAGATATATAAGATCTAGGAGAGTAATTTTTTTTCATAACAGTAACTAACTCAGTTGGATTATGATCTTCATAAAAACATGTAGATAAACAATTTGAAATCAAATTTTCGTAAACTTTCAATAAATTGACAATCTAAAATTGCCAAATTATTGTAGAGAAAACAAATCATTTCAGTCCAAAAATTTTCCTTTATTCATTGATTGGTTTGGTTGCATTAAGTTTAAGAATCAAGATTTAGGTTTTCATTTTTTGCTGAATCATAAAGCTTACAGTATTTTTAGACTTTATTTATATGCTCGGTTGATATGCATCTGTCATTTGAAATTCCAAAAGCTATAACACGCTTTGAATTGCATTATAATATTCAGAATTACACATCTAATTTCTTTTTCCATTTTTTTCCATTTTCTCTTTGAGTATTTTCTTTGTGAATGTATCTTAAGCATATTTTGTAGTGAGAGTTAAACTTTGTATCTCAAACCAATGACTGAAGGCCTCCCTTAATTAAAGAAGATAAAATTACTCTTATTTTAAATTTTTTAATTCACCATTTCTAACACAAATTGGGTAAATTTCGTGTTAATGATGGTTGGTGTTTTGTCGACAAATAAACATATAACATTCCAGTCTAGCTCTTCCATTCAAGGTACGATGGTTGATTAACCATAAGAATCTCACCTGAAGATGATGCGTGCACTTATGAAACTATAAGAAAGTCTTGAACTTGGTTCAAGCACACGCACACACACACACACACACACATATATATATATATATATATATATATATATATATATATATATATATATATATATATATATATATATATATATATATATATATATATATATATATATATATATATATATATATATATATATATATATATATATATAAATATATATAATATCTAAATTGCAAAAAGTGGAGGCTCTTAGCCCTATTTTATAAAAATTTATGCGAGAGTGTCTTGAGGGAAGGCCATAATGCTTTCCTTACTTTTTATAAATTTGTTTATTCTTAAGAAAGTGTAAAAATATTTTTATAAAACTTTATATTAGTAAAAAATTTTTTAAAAATTTTCTGTCAAAAAGATTATAGGAGATTAAAAATAACAGAAAAATATGTTTAAAAAATTATTTCAAATTCAGTGATATATATATATATATATATATATATATATATATATATATATATATATATATATATATATATATATATATATATATATATATATATATATATATATATATATATATATATATATATATATATATATATATATATATATATATATATATATATATATATATATATATATATATATATATATATATATATTATATTATATTATATATATATATTATATATATTTATATATATATATATATATATATATATATATTATATTATATTATATTATATTATATTTATATTATATATATATATATATATATATATATATATATATTATATATATATATATATATATATATATATTATATTATATTATATTATATTATATATATATTATATATATTATATTATATTATATTATATTATATTATATATATATTATATTATATTATTTATTTATTATTATATTTATTTATTTATATTATTTATTTATTTATTTATTTATTTATTATATTTATTTATTTATTTATTTTTATTTATTATATTATTTATTTATTATTTATTTATTTATTTATTATTTATTTTTATTTATTTATTTTTATTTATTTTATTTATTTATTTATTTTTATTTATTTATTTATGCCTAAGGTTACATTAGGAGAAAAAAATAGGTTTTTTAACTGCAAAGAGGCTTTTTAGATTGCGGGTCGGGTAACAACGTTAAGTGTAAAAAAAGAATTTTCAGTTTTTCTTTCTTTTCACCCTCAGGTTTTTTTGTTTTCTTTGTTTTTTTTTCATTTTTATAAATAAAATAAAATCTCTGAATTCTACATGGAATACTCTGGTTTATAATTTTTTTGCATACGTTAGAACATTTTATAAGGTAGTCACGCACTAACACGAAACACACACACACACACACACACGCGCACACACACACGCACACACACAAACTCATATATTTATATATATATATATATAATATATATATATATATATATATATATATATATATATATATATATATATATATATATATATATATATATATATATATATATATATATATATATATATATATATATATATATATATATATATATATATATATATATATATATATATATATATATATATATATATATATATATATATATATATATATATATATATATATATATATATATATATATATATATATTATATATATATATGTGTGTGTGTGTGTGTAGGAGCAGTCTATGTGGGGGTTTTCACATTAAAGTTGCTAAAACCTCGTACAGTATTGGATTTTTCTCTACCTGGCGTACGAGGAAGTGAAAATAGTTGTCTACATTTAACGTCTTTAAACGTGGGACATTCTTCTTAAAATTCTCTAGATCCCAATAATAGAAAATAGGATTTCTGCGTCTTTTGTTTGGTTTGCTTTTATAAACCAAAGACTTTTGTCTTGAAAATTAGTTTGGCAGTCCTGTGTCCTTTGGGGCTATTTTTAAAAGATCTTTGATAATGTTTTGTGCCTTAGAATAAATTTTAAGATTCACTTGTTAGAAGTAGGAGCAAAATTTTTGAACATTTTAATTTACTGACCAAGGTTATGTTTGCTTGTGATTCGTTTTTGTAATTAAAGGAAAAAATTTAAGGAAGTATATATATATATATATATATATATATATATATATATATATATATATATATATATATATATATATATATATATATATATATATATATATATATATATATATATATAATATCGATAATTCCATATGATATGAGGTTTATTTTGAAAATATCCCCCTCTTGCCATCTTCGAATTTGATTAAATTTGGCAGTGAGCTTCCTTTCAAAAGCTTTGATACTAAGATGGGAAAAGTTTTACATTACAATACACTTTACCGAAGGCCCAATAGACACTTTTAATGTGGGAGAAATTTTAACGTCAAATTTATTGAACAAAATAAATGTCCAGATTTTATTGTTCTTATATTCTAAAGAGAAAATTTAATTTCTTTTAATGGAGAAAAAGAGATGAAAATTGATATTTGAGTGGATGTGTCATAAAAACTTGCGAAATTCTAAAAATATAAAAATATATTGCATCTTTAGAAGATAATTTCTTATGGAATGATTCCCAATAAGAATGCAGATTAAACACTATGATAATATTTAGTTATCCTTCATAAGTACCAAGTAACAACCTCTTAATTCAACTGAAATTCCATTACAATTTCAAATTCATCTCATACTTTTTAATTACCATTTCGGTCCATTTTCGATTGAAGTTGCTCAAAAAATATAACTCTTATATTCCTGAAAATTTGTCAGTATGCTAAAAACGTAAAGATTATTACGTGCTTCAAATTTAGGTATCTTTGTTAATACATTTTCTATAGCATCCTACGAATGCAAAAGAGAGGTCGCAACACAGTTGTTTCTAATTTTAGAGTTTGTTTCAAGGCGACTTTTTTGCTACAAAAATTTGCTTTTCCCATTATGCGTAGCGGAAAGAACGATGATTATTTTCATATAGTACTGGAATATTTTATGAACTTTTGAAAGAAGTTGAAAATAAGAGTCAGCAAATGAGTCACTAGAAATTTTTTGCTAAACAGTAATATAAAATTGAAGATGTTTTTTCAAATTTGTTTATGCTGTGATTTTAAAAATTAATTTTCAATTTCTCTTACAGTCAATATTCCTGTTGTAACTGCTTAGAAGAGCAAAGAAAAGTTGGTGAGCATTACTATAAGAATTCAGTACTTACAATTAACCTCTTCATATAGTCTTTCTGGCAATAAATCCATATATATTTTTGTAGTTCTCTTGTGTTTGTGGAAAGAACTTACTAAACTAAATTTTTTGCAGCACTAAATTATTCATCTCATTCTGATTTTCCTCTTTTGAAATAGTCCAAAAATTATTTTTCAAAAATTGAACATCTTAGTTACATTTTTTTAATAAAATCTTTCCGCTCTCCCGAAATGAAATAAAAATTATCAACAAATTATTATATTGAAGCTAAAACTTCTATTAAAATTTACAATGTTTCATTTCAAGTTCAAAATGTGAATATCTTCCATTATTAATCTCTCTCTCTCTCTCTCTCTTTATATATATTATATATATATATATATATATATATATATATATATATATATATATATATATATATATATATATATATATATATATATATATATATATATATATATATATATATATATATATATATATATATATATATATGCTAAAAATTTACTTTGCAAGAAAATTCTCTAGATCCCAATAAGTCGTTACATTGTGTCTATATTTTAATAAAATTCTAATAAAATACATTCAATTCCCCTCCCCCCAAAACGTCCTCAAAAACTCCCCCACTTTTATCTGAAAATTTTAAGACATTCGAAAGTGTAACAAAATTATGCTGTCATGAGACTCATTATGGAACGAATAATTTTGAGTCAATTTTTTTTCCAAGACGAAGTCCTTTGACATCGAAGAAAACTTTTTAAGAGCAAATTTCGCTCTTGGAAAAACTTTGCCATAAAACCTTTAGCATCTAATAGATTTTAGGAAAAAAATACAGAATCTGTAGCTTCAAATAATAATAATAATAATAATAATAATAATAATAATAATAATAATTTTATTTTATCTTACTATTATTATGATTATTATTATTATGATTATTATTATTATTATTATTATTATTATTATTATTATTATTATTATTATTATTATTATTATTATTATTATTATTATTATTATTATTATTATTATTATTATTATTATTATTATTATTATTATAAGAAATATATAATTTTCCCCCTGATATCTTGGACTCCCGAGATCAGTATTCATAAGATATGTTCTGTCTGTATCAGTGAAATCAAAGAAGGGAAAATACTGAACGAAATTCTTTCTCTCTTAAACCTCAGCCTAAAGTTTTCACTCTCTTGTAGTCAACAACTAAAATCATCTTTGTTATTTATTAAGCAGGTAACTATTGATTTTTTTTAAATTCTTCGCCTATTTAATCACAAAATGAAGAACCCATCTTTTCATTTTGTTCTCCTTTCTCAAATCATCATTCAGAGTATTTTAAATGTTCAAGGCCAGCGAGTAGCTTTTCTCTAGATCTGATGAACTCGCCTACCTATTCTGTAATTAGTTTTATCTTGACCAGTTTACTGCAGCCCAATACCAGTATTCTTGCATGGTCACCTTGAAGCTTAACCCAGTATACTAGACCTTTTTCATAACTTTTCGCCATTCGCCTTCTTTTGTTTTTTACACTTCTGGATGCCTTCGACCGCCTTCTTATTTCTACACAGTGTTCTGCCTACTCGAGTCTTCTTCAGAAATTATCTCAGGAAGTAAACATTTTTTTTAGCAAACTTGAAAAACTTGAAATTGCATTTCTTTCACTTTCCTTTGAAATTTCACTAATTTTGGTGGAGAACCTCTCGTAATACATATGAGATATTTCATATGATCAGGTGCATGGGATTCTGAAATCTATGAACATAAAGAAGGCAGGTGACCCGGATGGCATTCCTCATCGTGTTTTGAGGGAGTGTGCTTCCGAGCTGGCACCTGTCCTCGTTCAACATTACTCTCTATGCCTTAATACTGTGCTGGAAGCGCATATATATTCAACCGATCCCGAAAAAAGGAAGTCGTTTTGAACCTTCTAACTATCATCCTATTGCTCTTACTTGTATTCTATCTAAAAGTCTTTGAACCTCTCCTCAACTCTCATTTCCTTGATCATATGGAATCTCGTTCCCTTCTTTCAGATCACCAGTATGGCTTTCGTTGCTCGAGGTCTACTGGTGACATTCTTTCCTATCTTACTGATCTATGGTTTTCTGCCTTTAGGGACTACAGGGAGTCTTGTGTGGTGGCACTTGACATATCCAAGGATTTTGACTGGGTATGGCATGCGTCGCTGATCTCTAAGCTCCCTTCCTTTGGGTTTCCTCCTTCTCTTTGCTTGCCATATCTAGTTTCCTCTCAAATCGCTCACATCAGCACTTGTTGACTGTGCGACTCCTTCTTCTTCTTCTTTCCCTATTAATTGTGGTGCTCTACAGGGTTCTGTTCTATCCCCTACTTTATTCTTACTTTTCATCAACGACCTCCTCAGCTGTACTTCTAACTCTGTTTATTCTTATGACGACGACTCAACTCTCCATTCTTCTATTTTGTTCAAATCTGCTCCCTCTTTTATTTCTAGAGTTGCTTCTCGTTTTCAACTTTCCGATTCCATTCTTGCCGAC
>SEYY01020156.1:5000-7500 GCA_009176605.1 Armadillidium nasatum
TAATAATAATAATAATAATAATAATAATAATAATAATAATAATAATAATATTCTCATCTGTTGCATAAAAATAATTTAAACAATTTACTAACTGCAAAATCGCAACATGCGGGTCTTAGCCCCTCCCCCTAAACCTCCCTGAAAATAATAATAATAAATATTTTTTTTGAAACATTTTATTTTCTTTAAACTTAAAAAAAATATATCTATTATAAAAAATATAAAAAATTTATTATTTTTATTAATGATTTTTATTGTTGTTTTGAACCCAACTTTCTTTGTTTGAAATTAAAAATTGCATTTTAAAAGTAGAATATGAATAATGATGTTATGTAATTGGTATGGGAATATAAATATATATATAATATATATATATATATATATATATATATATATATATATATATATATATATATATATATATATATATATATATATAATATATATATATATATATATATATATATATATATATATATATATATATATATATATATATATATATATATAATATATATATATATATATATATATATATATATATATTATAATATATATATATATATATATATAAATATATAATATAATAATATAGAAATAATAATAATAATAATAAAATATAATAATAATAATAATAATAATAAATAATAATAATATATAATATTAAAAAAATTGCCTAACGAACCGTTGGGACAAATGGCGAAAATGTCACAGTAAAATTTTCAGAGAAAAGATATGCTAAGCATAAGAAAGTCGCTTCACCGATTTATTTTCTAATAAGAAAATAACTGAAAAAATTTGTTGTGACATTTTTGCCACTTGTTCAGCGATTCGTTGGGACAATTTTTGCAGTGTTTAGACAAAGCTCTTCTAATCACCCTTTAAGAAGAAATAGTGCAACTATATGACTATACACTTCGTCGCTGAGCTCATTCTTACATGAAAGAAACACACTTCCTTTTTCTATTTTCCAATTTCTCACATTCGAACACAATCAAACTCTTTGAATCGATCATATATGCATATGGACTGGAGTTGAAATTTAAATCCCTAGCTCGGATGAATTTATTTCAAAATATTACTCAAACTTGCAGTATGAAATAAATAAGAGACATTTACCATGAACTAGAGAGAGAGACAGACAGACAGACAGACAGACAGAGACAAGAGAGAGAGAGAGAGAGAGAGAGAGAGAGAGAGAGAGAGAGAGAGAGAGAGAGAGAGAGAGAGAGAGAGAGAGAGAGAGAGAGAGAGAGAGAGAGAGAGAGAGAGAGAGAGAGAGAGAGAGAGAGAGATTGAAAGAGTGTGAGTGAGAGAGTGTGAGAGAGAGAGACAGATAGATAGATAGATAGAGAGAGGATTCTATTTAATACAATCTGAATACCATTTAAGTATAGAATACAATGCCAGACACCAGCTGCAAAATACCAAATGGAAAAAAGAAAATATTTTAAAATATCAAAATACACTTTTAAGGAATTTTAAACTGTTTGGGGCAAAAGGTTTCCATAATACTCTTAAAAAAGGTGCATCAGAAAGGTTACACAAATGTTCAAACATACACATATAAAACACATACATACATACATACATACATACATACATACATACATCATACATACATACATACTTACATACATACTATACATACATACATACATACATTAAATACATACAATAATACATACAAACATACTTATAGACAAACATATTATATACATATATATAAGCATAATACATACGTATTGAATACATACATACTTTTATGAAAATATAATACATAAAGCGCATACTACATCATACACATTGAAATGGATTATATTTACCAACATCATGCTAAAATACTTATAAATACAAACATTCATACATACATATATTCATATATACACACACACATACATGCTAAATATTCCAGAATACTTATACATACATTCATACATACCTATGTACATATACACGTACACACCTACATACATACATTATTTTCATGTAAGTATACACACTATTCATGTACACATATACTGAATATATCCATATGTAAATGCACATAAGCTTATAGAATAATATATAAGAGTTCATATAAGACAAAAATCTTATTTTGAGTTCTAAAATCCTGATAGAAAGAAAGAAGCTATTAATCATTTTCATTTTACCAAACCCCCCCATTCCCTCATTCCCCCATTCCCTCTTTCCCCTTCCCCCTTCTCCCTTCCGCCACCCTCTAAACTCCCTTTTCTTTTTTGACCCTTTGGTCCCCCAAAGGTCAAAAGTCTGGAAAAAGATGGGACGAATATTTTATTATATGGAAATTATATATATATATATAATATATATATATATATATATATATATATATATATATATATATATATATATATATATATATATTATATATATATATATATTATGCCTGTAGTGAGAAAAGGCCAAAGTCTTACCATTCACCACCAGAGTTGGAAAATTCTCGTGACCGGTCAAATTGAAAACCAACATGCCTCGA
>SEYY01020156.1:12500-15000 GCA_009176605.1 Armadillidium nasatum
TAAATTAAATTTATTGTTTTTTGGGACCAAATTCCAGAGACCCGCCTTATCTATGGTCTTAGCATTTTATTAGCATTTTCTCGAGCATATTTTTTATGTCAAAGATTCTTGTTTTTTTTTTTTTTTGCTTTTTTTTTTTAGGGGGGGGGATGAACATGTCCCAGAAATTTATTCATTCTATGACATTTGAACCGTTTTTTTTTTTTTTTTAACTTTCTGGAGTATTACATTTTTTTAAAATAAACCTATTTTATTTTTTTTTTGTAGGGGTTCAAGCTATAGAATCTCAGTCTATCTATGACCATAGGACTGTATGTTATTTTATTTTTTTCTTAATGCACACACGCACATTGACAGACACACACACACACACGCCTATATATATATATATATATATATATATATATATATATATATATATATATATATATATATATATATATATATATATATATATATATATATATATATATATATATATATATATATATATATATATATATATATATATATATATATATATATATATATATATATATATATATATATATATATATATATATATATATATATATATATATATATATATATATATATATATATATCAGCTTATAAATTCATATATGACAACGTAGAATGTTTTAAAAATTATATTGCATTTTCTTCCTTGTTCCAAAAGTACCTATCGCAAAAAAGAGGAAAAAAAATTGGAAATAGATGTTTATTATTCTGAGTAAGTACTACGTGCGCTCTTCGCATGCGTAGCTACGAAAGAAAACTTTTATAAAGAAAGGGGGTGGAAGGAAAATTAAGAAAAAAAAAATAGACTTCCCTTCTCTCATTCATTTTTTTATCTACTCCTCCCTTCAGACCCACCTCTAAAGAGACACCCCTCATACAATCTCACCCCTGTACAATTATGGGACAGAGAAATAGAAAAGAAAAAAGGAAAAAAAAATCTTAGGGACAGGAAGAAATTTAACACGGTTTGTAGGCCAAAGGGAATAGGGCCTAGGCTAAGCTACTAAGCTAAGCCAAACCTACGTCGTTCCATAATGGTGAAGATAATGGGCTTCATTGTATCCGATATGGAGTGACAAAAATTTTAAAGTACACAACAAATAATATATATATATATATATATATATATATATATATATATATATATATATATATATATATATATATATATATATATATATATATATATATATATATATATATATATATATATATATATATATATATATATATATATATATATATATATATATATATATATATATATATATATATATATATATATATATATATATATATATATATATATATATATATATATATATATATATATATATGTTTAGATTTCTAATTGAAATATTAGTAATATTCGTAAATATTGGTAATATTTTCAAATGAACATACTAAATTTATATTGATTTTCAAGATAAAAATATAATTGATATAAAACAAAGAATAAAACAAGAAAATAAAATAATATAAAATTTGATTATGAAAGGTTGACTAGTTTATATAGTTGTGAATATTGCATTTTATCTTGTCAAAAATTTCAATAAAATTTAAAAAGACAAAATAATAAACCTTAAGGATAAATTACAACGATGTACAGTTACCAGAGGGTTTACACCTTGCAAATTTAAGGACTCCTCATAGCCCCCATAGCTCCATATTCTTGACGGAATGTCATATGGAAATATAATTGTCTAATACATACATACATATATATATAATATATATATATATATATATATATATATATATATATATATATATATATATATATATATATATATATATATATATATATATATATATATATATATATATATATATGCTTAATGTAAGGTCTAATTAGCTTATTAATCTCAATTTTTATCAACCATTTTAAACCTTAAATTATTCATCAACTTCCCCTCCCCCAACCCACCATTCTCTCCAATCCCCCGAAATTTATCTCACGTTAGGGAGGGGGGGGGGTGGATATTAATATTCAAAGAAGCTTCCTTAGTGTTGAAAACTTTTTCTAAAATTTGAGTAAAAATTTCTTTCTCGTGTAAAATTATTATTATTATTATTATTATTATTATTATTATTATTATTATTATTATTATTATTATTATTATTTTATATTATATATTATTATTATTATTATTATTATTATTATTATTATTATTATTATTTTATTAATTATTATTATTATTATTTTATTTTTATTTTATTATTATTATTATCATTTTATCATTGTTTTTATTATTATTATAATTAATATTATAATTATTATTATTTATTATTATAATTATTATTTTTATTATATTAATATTTTATATTTTATTATTATTATATTATTATATATTATTTTTATTATTATTATTATTATTATTATTATTATTATTATTATTATTATTATTATCATATTTTAAAGCAGGGGTTCCTTTAACCCTGTGTCTTGCGAAATTATTTGCATGCGACCGCAACAATG
>SEYY01020156.1:95000-97500 GCA_009176605.1 Armadillidium nasatum
TGTGTATTTGTTTTGCATGTATGTATGCATATATGAAAATATTTATCTATTAATTAATGAAGGAATAGACATCTGGATGTATGTATGTATTTATGTATATGTAAACAGATACTGGAATTTAATATGGAGAAAAAATCTTTAAACAATTATATAAAAAAAATTAATTATTATTATTATTATTTATTATTAGTTTATTATTATATTATTTATTATTATTATTATTATTATTATTATTATTATTATTATTATTATTATTATTATTATTATTATTATTATTATTTTTACTTAAATATTTTCTTTAATTTTTTTCAAGAATTTTTTGACGTTAATTTTGTGGTCATAAATTTATTAGTAGGTGTAAACCCTTAATTGTATTAATTATATTTATCAGAAGACATTGACACACACATAAACACACACACACACACACACACACACACACATATATATATATATATATATATATATATATATATATATATATATATATATATATATATATATATATATATATATATATATATATCCTGTATATAATTAATTCTATTTTAAAAAGAAGTTATTTTAAATAGTTGAAAAAAGAGAAATAAAAACAATAGATTTTTCCAACACAATTAAAGCGTTAATTAATTCAATGGAAGTATGTTAATCTGATACGTAAAATGATAATAAAGATAACAATGCATTTCTGTAGAGTTTATTACAATATTATTATTGTTTATTTATTTATTTTATTACAATATTGTTTATTGTTTATTACAATTTTATTATTGTTTAAAACAAATTTATTATTCTTTATTTCAATATCATTGTTGTTTATTGCAATAATATTACTGTTTATTACAATATTATTATTGTTGTTTATAACAATTTTATTTTTGTTTATTACAATATTATTATTGTTAATTATAATTTTCTTATTGCTTATTTTAATATTATTGTTGTTTATTACAATAGTATTATTGTTTATTACAAATTTATTATTGTTTATAACGATTTTATTTTTGTATATTTCAATATTATTGTTGTTGCTTATTACAATATTATAATATGTAAGCAAGACCTACTCTGTAAACAGTTAAATATATATATATATATAATATATATATATATATATATATATATATATATATATATATATATATATATATATATATATATATATATATATATATATATATATATATATATATATATATATATATATATATATATATATATATATATATATATATATATATATATATATATATATATATATATATATATATATATATATATATATATATATATATATCGTATTTGTATACTACAAAAATTGTCCTAAAGAATCGTTGGGACAAGTGGTAAAAATGTCACAACAAAACCTTTTTCAGTTATTTTCTTATTAAAAAATAAATCGGTGAAGCTGCTTTCTTATGCTTAACAAGCCTTTTCTCTGTTGAAAATTTTAGTGCGACATTTTTACCACTTGTCCCAACGATTCCTTAGGACAATTTGTGCAGTGTAGGTAAACAGTTATATAATTGCTTTTTATTGCTCATTACTGTAAATTGGTAGCTATAGATTAAAATTTCCCTGTTATTTATTGACCAATACCGATTTTCAAACGCAATTTACCCAAAAGCAAACTTTCTGTCATTTACTTCCCTTTGTTATGGCAAACTTTACAACTCCATAGGAAGTTTCATTCCTTGGCTATTTTATTAAGATTTTACAAGGTTTGTAGCTTCATTGCACCTTCAGAAGTGTTTTCATACCTAGAAAAAAATATTGGTATAAAGTGGTTATATTATATATGAGTTTAGAAGTAAATATATTAGTTTAGAATATATTAGTTTAGAACTAAATATTTACCCCATAAATCACCGGTGCGAAAGCGTATACCCACCTTTGAGTGAAACATAAATGTATTAGTGAATATGTCACTATTTGCTTTTTATTTATGCAAGTTACTAACCTACCATTTATAGTTTTTTTTTTTTTTTTTTTTTTTTTTTTTTTTTTTTTTTTTTGCATGTTAACATTAATCGTGGTCAAATCCCTTTTCGAGAAGGGAGCATATTGCAGGTTAATTTTTTAAGGGGTCCTACATCTCCTTCATCATTTTTTAAGACGGATGTAACCTAACTTGACTTAGTCTAACTAAACCTAATACCCTAAGATGTAAACTAAGCTTTAAGACTCTAGAATTCTTCCTTTAACTTACCTGATCCATCTGGATATGAAATATTAATTTAATGCAGCTTAAATATATACTTGATAAAAGTATACTTTACTCTAATCACAATATTGTACGTGTTGATATAGAGGTTATAAATTTAGCTCCCAGAACCTTTTTTGAATTAAACTAAGCTCTAAGACTCTAGAACTCTACCTTTAACTTACCTGATCCATCTGGGTATGAAATATTAATTTAATAAAGCTTAAATGTGTACTTGATAAAAGTACTTTACTCTATTCACGATACTGTACGTGTTGAGATAGAGGTTATAAATTT
>SEYY01020157.1:0-32500 GCA_009176605.1 Armadillidium nasatum
ATTGTTGAACAATTTCAATGACTCTGTATAATTGCACTGGATTCCCTTGTCAAATGATTTACGATATGAAATATTGCACTGTGTAGCAACACTGTTGAACAATTTCAACGACTCTATAATTGAACTGGATTCCCTTGTCGGATGATTCACGATATGAAATATGGCACTGTGTAGCAACATTGTTGAACAATTTCAATGACACTGTAAAAAATAAATTAATATATATATATATTATATATAATATATATATATATATATATATATATATATATATATATATATATATATATATATATATATATATATATATATATATATATATATATATGAAAGCTACGGAAATCAAAACGTGATTTATTCTGAAATATTTCTTGTGAAGTTTTAAGAATTTTACTTTGAGTCTTCAAGACAACAAAATATTAAAAATTATTTGCTATACTATATGCAGATAATGATGGAGCAATTAGAAATGTATGAGAATAAGATATATGGTGATGGGGAGGAATGAGTGTTCTTAAAGCGAAAAGAATTATATTCTGTCCAATTCTTTGATGTAAAGTTAACTTCAAATAAGTCTATACAAAAAAACTTTTTTAATAAGCATCTGGAGTGATGACATAGAATTAAAAATAAAAACTAATAACTACTTTGTATTCTTATTTTCAACAAATGATAAACATGAAACTTGACTTAAGTAACAGTGATTATATAAAAGAATGTGTAAACTAAAGAGCATCTTCCTTTTCAAAACAAATTTATTTATGCTCTCAGGGGTGTAACTATTTTGTTATAAGGGGCAAAATTGTGGATTGGCGCCCTCCCCTTCCTCCCTTCAATTTTCGTGTACTGTGTGTGACTTAGACATCTGTATCTAATATCTTAAATGATGAATATTTATTTACAAGATTAAAACAATATGAACATTTACCTGAGAACCAAGGGTTAATTATGTGCTCTAATAACTTTCTTCTATTTTTTTAAAGCATGCGAAAAGATTTTTTGCGAAGAATTTAATAAAAGTTTCATGAAAATCAACTTAACTATTTCTATTGCTAATTAAATTACAAATTTTGTTCTTCATATTTTGAAAATTTTGCTTTAATTAAAATGGTTTGTTACTATGAGAATATATTATTGTTTAAAGTTTTTTAATAACTTAAATTATTCGAGATGACAATGTGAATGCAAAATGTCATAGTGGTAGTGTTTGGCAATTAAAATATGTGGTCAATATTTAATACCAAATTTGGAAATTGTTTAGTTCATTGTATATATATATATATATATATATATATATATATATATATATATATATATATATATATATATATATATATATATATATATATATATATATATATATATGTAAATTTTCTTTAAAGTTTAGAAAATGTTAATGCTTTTCTGAAACGGAGTAAAACTAACAATTTAAAAAGGGGTCTAATAACTTTTTGATTTTTCAACCAATCTACATGAAATTTTCTGAGGTTATAAAATTGGGCTAGATACACACTGTTTATTTAAAACAGTTTATTTTCTTATTTCTAAATAGGAAAGACCTAAAAAAAATTTTTTGTATACCTAACAATTTTTATACTGTGCATAAAACAATTTTTAAAAATTGCAGACAATTTTCCCATGCACAGCACCAAAATTGTCGGATATACAAAAAATTGTTCTAAATTAAAATTGCATACCTTGACCAACTATACAACCTCAGCAAGTTTTTTTTATATCCAACCATTTTAGTGCTGCACATGGGAAAAATTGAATATTTTCCAATGTACAGCACCAAACTGATTGAGTATACAAAATTTGTTTTAGAGATTATACAGTTGGGTGAGATATTAATTTTTTATTTAGAATTTTTTTTTCAATACTCCATTTTGCTGCTGTATATGGGAAAACCAATAATTTGAAATTTTCCACATGCACAGCAACAAAATGGTTAGATATATAAAAAAAGATTTCAGAGCTTGTACAGTTGGAGAAGTTACGAATTTTTAATTTAACATAAATTTTTGTATACCCAACCATTTTGATGCTGCACACGGGAAAATTTTTAGAAATTTTCCTGTGCACAGCATCGAAATTATTGGATTTACAAAAAAAAAAAAATCTAAAAAAAAATTCTCACACCCAACTATTCAACCTTTGAAAATTTCAAGAACTTTGCATGGGTAGAAAAAATATTATATCCAAAAATATTTTTCTTTTAAATTAATGGTTCATAATTACAGGTATTTGTGGTAATTAGACTGTTTTTGGGCAACCAACATAAAAAGTTCAAATATAACAAAATGAATATCAATGATTTAACTATAAACTGGCAGATACAAGTTAATTAATTATCAAGTCATTTTGACAAAGGTAATATACTGAAAAATTTGCATAAATTTTTCTCCCATACATATCTTTGGATTTTGCTGTTTATATATATATATATATATATATATATATATATATATATATATATATATATATATATATATATATATATATATATATATATATATATATATATATATATATATATGTTACTTTTCTCTCTCTCGGCAACTAAAGCTAACCCGGCGGAGATGTTACCAGGAGGAGAGAAGCAACAAGTTCCTCCCTCGATATGTATATGCTCAATATAATATTTCATTTCTGTACTATCAATAATTATCTGAAATTGCCAATTTTTTTTTTAAAACTCTAAAGTAGCTATAACACTGTCTTGAATTTTACTACTACGCTGATGTAACAATGTGCTTAAAAGCCAGTCAAAGGACAATTCTACTTCAAATGCAGATAACTTATTAGATCATTGTAATTGTAAGCTTTTTATAAATATTTCCCAGGTTTTTGATATTTTTAATGTTTTTAATATAAAAAATCATTTTCCATACTTTAATATACTGAATAAACTTGAATTCAGATCATTTCCTATTTGTAGTTATACTAAATTAAAAAAAATTGAATATTTTTTACTATATTGAAAATATAAGGACAAAAATATGCTAAAATACTTTGCACATACATTTAAGCGTGTTAATTAAAAAAACAAAAAAACAAAAGTTGACCACTAACGGTAAAATAATTATTCTTTGACTACCATATTTGTCCTCACACCATTTGTTATTATAGTAATTTTTGTAATTTTTTTTTGAGTTGAGAGAGGCAGCGTTAGTCAGGCAGTGGGCATAGATTTACCATTCATGTCAAGGTTAGGCTAAGTCGAAATAGTTTGTTAGACCTTACGAACTGATAAATCTAACAAACAAGTTCGATTTAACTAAACCTTCACTTGAAGGATAAATCTATGCCTATGACCAGCTAATAGTCCTAACCTGGCAAAAACTCTCTCAACTAAAAAAAAAATGCTAAAAATAGCGAATGGTCTATGTGTATATACAAATATGGCAGCCTGATATTCAAGTATTTTGTGAAAACAAAAGCTAGTCAAAAAACAATGCTTCGCCATTCAGAGTAAACCATTTTTTGTTTTCTGCTTTTAAATATTCTTCATTTCAGCATAAAATACAGACACGTGGGTTAAACTGTTATCAAAAAATGTTCAGTAGAACTTAAAAATTAATTTGCATTCTAATTTTGTTTGCAAACGTTATGGTTTAAAAGATATTCATTTCCAACCATGAACTAAAAAATTACCAAGAAATATATATATATATATATATATATATATATATATATATATATATATATATATATATATATATATATATATATATATATATATATATATTAAACTTTAATTTATTGTTATGGGATGATAGAAAAATAGATCTGAAGTAAGTCAATAGCTATTTAATTCTTTACACTCTTATGTTGTTGTAATATCTTAAATTAACTTTCTAACATAAACCATATAATAATAAAAGACATATAAAACTTTAGGTAGCGTGGTTTTGTCGAGATTATATAACTTCTCTTCGGAGGAAGTTTCGATGAGTTCCAACCTTCTTCTCTTTGTTTAGACGTTAATGATGCATCCTGATTTTATATCTAAATATTTCTTCTTAAGTTAGCTCCTATGAGAATGGATTATCACCTTCGCCATATAGCTAAAGGTTACTCTTGCCATATAGCTAAGAGTTCCATTTTTGATGTTCTTCTCATCCCATCTAGTTGTTTAATCTACTAGCTTCTTTGTATCTTTCGTTGATTATTTCTCATTTGATTGATCTCATCGATTTCTCTCTATCGATTGATTCTTGTCAATTCCTCTCCGTTGATTGATTCTTGTTATCTTCATGCTTCTATTTAACCCTTTTTGATTTAAATATACTACATCTTTTCTTTCCAACGAAAATATCGATCTTGATTCAATAAATATAAAATCCGAATTTAAATAACAGAGAAGTATAAAATTTTAAAAGAGAGGAATCACTTTTTCGGTACATTTTTAAGAGAAGAATAAAAAAAGAACAGTTGTATATAAAAACTGAGCTTTTACATATCTCCCCTCAAAAATGTACCTAGAAAATTTTATACAAAAAAAAATAAAAATCTTCCCTAGTCTTACAATTTGACAATTATATTTCTAATTCCTATGTTGCAATCTTTTACAATGTCTTCTCTTGTTCTTATTTTTATTTATTGACTTGTATAAATATCTGTTCTTAATTCCGGCGTTTTTGAATATTAATTTCCACCATTTTAGCTTTCTTACTAACAATTCCAATTTCCTTACATATGTTGTTTCGTTCAATTCGTACTACTTATGATGGTTGTCCTCTAATATCATTCTGAATTTATACACAGATTTTTGGAAGATTTTCAACAACAAATAAGTTATTTTCTCCATTTGCGCGCTAGATTTGTTATTGGCATACGCATTAATAAAAAAAAGATGTGATTCCTCTTTAACTATCAGGTTCTTCAGCTTTTCGAATTCTTGATTTTTGATGGGGATCCTTTCATTTCCTAAAACCATTTCGAGATTCACTGGCCACGAAATTCCATCTCTTTCAAATATTTTTATGAATTTTGTGAATAAAATCTCCGGATATAAAAACTTAGTCATAATTAAATTAATATTATATATATATATATATATATATATATATATATATATATATATATATATATATATATATATATATATATATATATATATATATATATATATATATATATATATATATATATGAGTCTGAAAGAAAAAGAGAAATGCATGTAGTCAACCATGAAATAAATTATATATCAAGCGTTAAATACTGAACTTGTTTGGAATGAATTCCAAACACAATTCGGAGAAAGAAAAGGGTCAAAAAAAAAAAAAAAATATTGATAGCTCTTTTTATCAAAGAGACTACCCCGACTTCTGAGTATGAAGGGTTCGGCCGAACAACAACTTCATAGTCACAGTAATACTGAATATTACCGACAGTTTAGAATGATGTACCCCCGAAGGTGGCATAATCATTGAACCTAGGTCCTTTCGAAAAAATTTCTGTGAAGTCATCCCCTCATAAGATAGGTTATTAAGCTATCTATGAGCACAACAAAGGATCCTTATTAATTTTCTCATAAATCACGTCATGACGAATTTTCATTCTATTTTCTTTCCACTTTCCCAATGATATGATGATAAATGATTGACACATTATTTTCCTTTCCATTTCTCTCTCAGAATTCATTATATTGACGGTTTATAAATCCTAATGTATAATCTTAAATATGAATTTTTTTTTCGTTCATTTTAATCTCAAAATAGAAGGTTGTTTCATCCCAATAGAAGGTTGTTTCATCCCAATAGAAGGTTGTTGCGTCCCACCGCTGCCACCAATTTAAAAGTTTGATTGTCGCATATTAGCTGCCAGCGATTTAAAGGATGTTATTTTAGTAAACTTTTAATAATTCTCAGCTCAATATTGACAATAAGGTAAATAAATTCGTACTCTTAGTTAACAATAATATAATTTCATGGTAGCGTGACATTAATAATCGGCTGAGATGTTAACGTCAATATTCAGCATAAATAATCGGCCAGGTTAAATAGGCGCGGTTTTCGTCTCTTCGGAGGAGTTACGATGGATTCACGACGGATTGTTTCGCCTTTTGATCCTCTTGAAGAAATAGACTTCCACCAAAATAGTTAAAGATTACTCTCGCCAAATAGCTAAGAGTTTCATGAAGTTCTTCTAATTCGTCGAGTTAGTTCTTTTATTCGGCGATTAGTTCTTCTATTTGTTGTTATCTCTTATAGCTTTTCTGAAGAATGGATTTTACCTCTGCCAGATAGCTAGAGGTTACTCTCGCCAAATAGCTAAGAGCTCCATGTAGTTCTTCTATTCTAGATGGCTTCTTTTCTTGCTGTATCTTCAATTCTGTAGTTATCTTCAATCTTGCGCTAGCTATCATGTCTGGCGGACTGACCTTCTAGTTATGACTCTCCGTGGATCAATTGATTCTCTTGAGATTTGGCTCTTCTTTTATAAGCGTAGAAATTAAATGTTCTACGCTTTCATTAATTACAAAGTTCAGATATATTACAAATAATTTAAGAAGTTTTACCATATTTAAAATCATTAACTAAATAACTAAATTTTAAATCGATCACATGATATATTAAGAAAAGAACATAAGAGTTTAGAAATTGAACTCTTACATATCTCCCTTTCTTAGAATATATCATGTGTCAAACTATAAATAAGCAGATCTAAAATAAATTTCAGGAGAAAGTCGGAAGAAGATAATAATATAAAATATGATCTTGATAATAGCCTTTCTCGAATAACTTCTTCTCAAAATCCTGTGTTCAACTAGCATCTAGGTCTTCTATGCAGAGATGTTCTTCATCCGATAATATAAATGAATATATCATCATTAGACTAAACTTATTCCACAATATTGGAACTAATAACAAAGATGTTTCCACCAATATCAAAAAAAATGATGTCTTATTCTAAAGATATCTCCAGTCTCTGAGTAGGATGCAATAAGCGCTTTATTCATCCTAGTCATAAAGCGGTCCTATATTGGGTACATCCGAAGAGTGCATACCAATTAGATTAAAAAATCTTCATAGGAACTTTTCCGCGAGACTAAACCGGATATAAATGACTGTTTAGGCCACTATATCATTCAACTATTCCACGTATATACGATTTTGATCTTCCACATTATCCTTAGTCTTCCTTTATTCTCTGTAACATTCCTGAACACAATAATCTTTCCATAAATAAATAACGATAGATGAATTATCGATTCTTCTTTCTTTCTTTCTTCTTATGTTATCATTAAGTTAATTTAATTAATAATCCAATCATATTTCTAGTTTCTAATATTCTTAAGTTTTTATGTTTATGTTTTATCATTATCTTGGGTCATTGTCTGGTCTTAAGATATATAATACTTCTTACTTTGTTTAGAATCTCAATAAAATAAAAATAAAAAATAGTAATAAAAAATATTTGCCTTATGTTTCTTTGGATTTAGATTTTCATTCCTAAATGATCCAATAAAATTTAATTCGCCTGGCAGATCTTGACTTTCCCATTATATTTAAGAAGTTCTGAGTATTTTCTTTTGCCATTTATTTATTTATTTATTAACCTTTAGTCAATTTTTGAGCTTTTTTTTTTTTTTTTCTTTAAATATCACTCATGACGAAATTCGTTGGGACCTTAATTTGTCGCTTGTCCCACCGTCTGCTAACCAATTTAAACTTTAATTTATTGTTATGGGATGATAGAAAAATAGATCTGAAGTAAGTCAATAGCTATTTAATTCTTTACACTCTTATGTTGTCGTAATATCTTAAATTAACTTTCTAACATAAACCATATAATAATAAAAGACATATAAAACTTTAGGTAGCGTGGTTTTGTCGAGATTATATAACTTCTCTTCGGAGGAAGTTTCGATGAGTTCCAACCTTCTTCTCTTTGTTTAGACGTTAATGATGCATCCTGATTTTATATCTAAATATTTCTTCTTAAGTTAGCTCCGAATGAGAATGGATTATCACCTTCGCCATATGGCTAAAGGTTACTCTTGCCATATAGCTAAAGAGTTCCATTTTTGATGTTCTTCTCTTCCCATCTAGTTGTTTAATCTGCTAGCTTCTTTGTATCATTCGTTGATTACTTCTCATTTGATTGATCTCATCGATTTCTCTCTATTGATTGATTCTTGTCAATTCCTCTCCGTTGATTGATTCTTGTTATCTTCATGCTTCTATTTAACCCTTTTTGACTTAAATATACTACATCTTTTCTTTCCAACGAAAATATCGATCTTGATTCAATAAATATAAAATCCGAATTTAAATAACAGAGAAGTATAAAATTTTAAAAGAGAGGAATCACTTTTTCGGTACATTTTTAAGAGAAGAATAAAAAAAGAACAGTTGTATATAAAAACTGAGCTTTTACAATATATATATATATATATATATATATATATATATATATATATATATATATATATATATATATATATATATATATATATATATATATATATATATATATATAAAATGGTTCACTCCAATATAATAATTTAAAGTACATGCAGTTTCTTATGCCACACTATATACATGTCATCTAATCTAATGTGCAAATCATCAGTACTCCCATAGTATATCTTGACTAAGACAAACTGGTGAGTATATATGAATTTTCAGATCAATCTATGATTAAGCCGTTTTCTGTAGTGGGTGATGTTTCACTGAATATTGCATGTATAATTGGGCATAGTTTTATTTTTTCTTTGCATGAATGAACTGATAACTAAGGATAGGAAAGACCTAGTCTTTCGTGCATGTATTAGCATTGATATTGTTATTATTTGTTTGGACTGGGGTAGTCTCGATAGGCCCTTGTGGCTTTTAACTGTCTATTTTCCGATGTTCCTATTACCGTAATACCCCAGAAAATTGTCAAAACAAAAGCGACGTCAACTGTACTATACCCAAAGGTGGCACAACATACACGGGCCTAGAACATGAAGGGTAGCCTGTAGATTATCACCTTTTTGACAGAGAAACAGGCAAAATAATGACATTTTTTAAAATGTATCTATGTGAACAGTACCGGTATATAATATCTAAATAGACATCAAGGTAAGCCATTATTTTCGACACATTTGGTTTAACTAAGTCTACACCTCGTAACTCACGATAAGAACACTTTTTGCTTAAAATGACAATTTTTTTTAATCTAATTAAATAAAGGTATCAAATGCACAAAAAAAATTAAATATTAATAAAATTAACAAAAATATAATGTTAGGGATATCAAAGTTTGCATGGTAAAGTTTATATGGTAAACTTGGGGGTATTTTAAATATCGGGCAAAAATTCCCCGAATTAGTTCTCACAAAGCCGATAGGGGGAGATTAATCGCCATAAAATTTTAAAAATCAAGAAAGGGTTTTATCAATGAAAATCCCAGACTTGTCGCAACTTATTATATGGTAAACTTTGATAATGGTTCAATGATAGTGGAACCAAAACGTTAGACTTTATTAAATATAAAAAAATGCATAATGTAATACTATTTTTTCAAAATCTTGAGATCATTAAATGTAATATAATAATAAAAATCTGATGTTACCTTCACATCTGGCCATCCTGATATATATATATATATATATATATATATATATATATATATATATATATATATATATATATATATATATATATATATATATATATATATATATATATATATATATTTCGTGGACGAGTGGATGGTGGTGCTAGTGGGTGATAAGTTTAAAATAACACCATTCATCTTAACGATATAACAGAAGGGGGTTTTAATCTTTGGTACCTGACGATAAGAACTGAAAATTTTCTTCCTATGGTGCGACTACTTCAGTAATGTATCTTGCTGCAATTTAAAATTTCGAAAAAAAATGTTTTATAAAATTTTTTTACCTCCTTTCCTTTTTCTTGCTTCAAATGAAATTGCATTTAAGAGTTTAGATTTAGGATTTTTTAAAATCATGAATAGTTATAAAGTTATTTTTTTCCTTTTCAATGAAGTATTTACTGTTACCTCGAACCTTAAAGCATTATTTCATCTAAAAATATAAATTTCAAAACAATAAATTTTTATGATATTCAGTCTTCTATCCAGTAAACATATATGGCTTGAATTGAAGAAATTTAGGTGCTATTTGATTGAAGTGACACGTTCTTCAAAATCTGAGATTTAGTTGAGCTTTACAATATTTGGAACTCTAATTTTGCCAATGACGAGCTGCTTTTTCTGTGGATAATCCATATTTGGTTTTAATAATATT
Source organism: Armadillidium nasatum (assembly GCA_009176605.1). NCBI lineage: Eukaryota > Metazoa > Arthropoda > Malacostraca > Isopoda > Armadillidiidae > Armadillidium > Armadillidium nasatum. Next base: position 10,264 of record SEYY01020157.1, read on the forward strand.
GTGAATGGAGTTGCTTCTTTTAAGCTTAATTTTTATTAAAAATGAAACAGCATATACTGTTTGCAAAAGCATTATTCAACTCCATTCACAATATATATATATATATATATATATATATATATATATATATATATATATATATATATATATATATATATATATATATATATATATATATATATATATATATATATATATATTATAACCAGTTATTATAAATAAAAAAAATAAAATGTTAAAACGAAGGTAACAATGAAATTTAAAAAGAGAGAGAGAAAAAAAAGAATAATAAAAGAGTTGCGAACGTTTCAGAGAAATGTATCTTCTCTCTCATCAGCGCAACTGAGGGAAAAAGGCAATAAGTAGGAGCAAGAAACCTCAGTCGTCAGAAACACAGGAACAAAAAATACTAATAGAAAAAAAAATATGTACTAAAAAATATCGGAAAACGAGCTAGTTTTCCTTAAAAGTTATCTGATATATATATATATATATATATATATATATATATATATATATATATATATATATATATATATATATATATATATATATATATATATATATATATATATATATATATATCGTAATGTTATTGTTCCTAGAGAACATGATTTTTAAGACGAAAGAACAATCTTTTCCAGCAACATTATTTTTCTGTTTTATAGGGCAACGTTTCTAGAAATTTTCACATTTTCAGGGTTGAAAAAAAAAGCAAAACGAAAAAAAAAAATTTTTTTTACTAATCATATTAGTCATAACTAATAATTAAAAATAATTTTTAAGAAATGATTGTAAAAATAATCAATGTAATCGTTTCAATAATAATAATAATTATTAAAAATAAAAAAAAAATAAATAAAAAATAGAATTACAATAGTAAACAATATTACAACAGAAATAATAATAAATAAAATCGTTTCAAATTTTTTTTTTTTAACCTTATCAGCTTAGACATCCACCAAAGGAAACCACCAAACTATTATTAAAATTTATTGACGAAGTAAATTTTGGTTTTAAAAACCTGGTTAATTTATTAAAAATTTACAATTTCATTGGTTTATGTAATAATAGTAATAAACAACGACAATAGCAACAATATTGTAATAAACAGAGTAGAAGTACTATTGTCTCAATTCGAAGTCGGTCGTAGTTCTTTAATATATTGCAATTTCCCTGTCAGTAACAATTATTCTTTATCGTTATGCCATGCTAAAATTTTAATGAGGTCAGAGTATTGCATTTTTGTTGCATGTCAGTGACAATCGAAGTGGTCTTCTTAAAGGACCTATTATTACGACAAGAACATAAATGTGAACCCAAGAACGCATTTTTAAAAGATTTTGTCTTTAAAACTAGAGTGCACTTATTGTTCTGAAAGATTTTAAGTAACTTTTCCTTGAAAAAATTGATGTATTTGTAGCCCATAAAAGGAAAGAACAAATAAATTAAGAGTTTAATGATTATTTTTTAAAGATTACATCTCATGGGCATTGACCTATTCGAGGAGAGGAACTTTCTAAGTTGTTTTCACCTATGATCCGAATGAGGGTTCGAACCAGCTTAGTCACTTTTGGAGGGTTCACTTTCGGAATAAAAATGTCGTTAAAAATCGTTTCAAAATCCTTCAAAAATTATTAGTTGGAATCTACTGTTTCTAAAAAGTATATACTAAGAAATTCTTTATCCTGATTAAAAAATATGTATATATTTCGTGAATAAACCATTTACATAGATGCTCCAGATAGAGATTCGGAAACTTATGATTACCGTTAAAGTCTCATTTTGCAGCAATTTAAGATTTTGAAAGACAAAATTTTAAAAATTTATTCCAAGACCTGAAAAAGTTTTCTTTCTAAAAACATCTGTTGAAAATGATTCTCCATTTCTTTTCACAGATACATCAAGAAATGACAGTGATCCTTCTACTCTAGGCTCCATAATGAATTGGGTGTTGTTGTGGAGAAAATTTATTGCAGAAATTGACGGGCGGGTTTTTACTCCCTAAAGATGACAAAAATATTGTTCACATATCTCTTAGCTGTTGTGTTATAATTTAGTATCTCTGAAATGAATTTTTCGGTATCAAACATGTTGCTTCGCTGCAGACGCTCGTAGGTTGACCGTCCGGAGCAAGATTCCAGTGGGTTACTAGATCAGTTGCGTTGCGAATTTAAACATCTAAAATGGCCTGCTGTCGAGAATCGCTTGTTATGCGTGTTCCGCTTTGGCTTGGTGTGGTTGACAGATATAAAATACTATGAATCTGGATTCATGACATAACGCGGCTTGTAATTTGCTGCAAAAAAATTAGTATAAAAGTCAAATTGGAATACAATTCGAATAAGCATTAGAGGTCTTTCGCTTGCTTTTAACCTTAGATCTTGATTCAATTTTGTGTAAGCATGATAGTTGAGAAAAAACAAATATGCGAAGCATCCGTATTTTTCTATATATGAGTGTTAACTAATTCTTTGTCATTTTGTACTACTGACATCGTGAGAGACTCATTCCCATTTGGCTTGGCTGAAGTTGGCAACTGAAGTCCATCGAATGAATTCGTGTACTTTTCATTCTATGCAGTATGAGGATTATCAGCATCAGTATTGCATTTTTGGCTCTATAATGGAACCATTTCCTTTATTTCTTTTTGGCTCGGTTGAAGTAGAGGACGGAAGTTTTTTTTTTTACTATTCCTAACATCCAAGACTGAATAGGCAGGAGTTATTAAAAGTTATTATTTCAATGGCTTCATAATACTTTTTTTTCAAATCATTTTCCTTGTAGTTTTTTTCCCGTAGTCATTTTCAATTCTCTATCCTTCGTTTGGTTAAAAAAAAAAAAAAAAAAAAAAAAAAACGAATAGTTAATCCATTTACATTTTGGCCCCAGACAAAGATTCTAAGACTTATGATTGCCGTTTATTAGCCTACCTAGGCTTTGATTATTTTTTTTTTGTTGGATTCGTTTACGCAAAAATATACTTGAATCTTTTTGTACTTCAAAATTCCTAGATTAGTATGCAATGATTTCATTTTCGAGAAAATCTCTGTTAGACTTTACTCCCCTTTTTTTTTTTTTTTTTTTTTTTTTTTTTTTTTTTTTTGTCTGATATGTAAACCCTGAAATAGTTTGGTTCTTATTCCTGCTTTGAAATTGCCACCCAAGATAAGGTGACCATCCGTCTCGATTTTATCGGGACAGTCCCAATTTTCCCGATGTTCAGAAGCGTCCCGATTTTTGTCAGAAAAATATGATCACCTTACCCTAAGAGCAATCTTATTTTTATTCATTTAAGTTCGCCATCTTCCTTTGACATTTCATTTTTAGAAATGTCACTATAAATCTAATATTATATATATATATATATATATATATATATATATATATATATATATATATATATATATATATATATATATATATATATATATATATATATATATATATATATATATATATATATATATATATATATATATATATATATACTTGGTGGTTAAACTTTGCAGCCATGGAAATTATGGGTGTCATTTAACCAATCAGCTTCATGAATGAGGTATGATAAATGACTTATTTAATTATTTATTTAAACATAAAACTGCTGAAGTTCAAAATTATTCTAATGTTTGCTAATAGGCTTCCTGTTGGGATGAAAAATTTTATCTACAGATAATAATGATATATTTGCTAGTATTTGTAAGTTATTTTGCATCGTTTGTTTTAATTCATTGAATAAGCACATGAGAAATTTATGACACCTTTCTCTTAGGTTCTTTTTCTCCTCTTTTGTAATTATCTGTTTCTTTTAGTTCTTGGACTTAATTTTCAATTCTGTATTCTAAATATAGGTAAAGATCTAAATATTCTTCGAAGTTAACAGCAAGAGTATCTATTTTATTAGTTGGAAAAACAATTAAGTTTACTGATAATGGATTTAAAAAGCAGATTAAAATCAGGCAATAATTTTGATTTGTCTCTCTTTTTTGGGTTCTTAGATTTTCTTTATGGGCTGCAGAAATAAAAGAAATACTAGATTTATTTCATCTTTATACATTGTTTCACCAAAGTATGTAAAATGAAATCCGATAATAAACAAATATGCATTCAAGGATTTTATTGTTCAAATAAACATAAATTACAGATTTTTCTTTTCTTAAAAATGGCTAAATTTCTTTAAAAAATATACTCGAAATGGCTAGATTTTCGGCCAACTTAAGTTCAAAATTCTACTGGCCAGATGGGACTAGAATCGGCTAGATCTAGCGGAAAAGTGACTAAATTGGCAACTCTAGTAGAAAAGGAGCTTTAACTTTTTTTTTATAATTAAATCTGGCTACTTTTCCAACCTAGTGTTGCCATAACTCTCCACCTCAATTTCAGTGATGATTGTAAGCAGTTAACGTTAGGTTTATTTCGACAGAGAATTAAGTTTCTGTGATTTGTTATTATTTTTAAAGGTTTTAGTGATGTGTTAACCATTTCTTTACTTAAAAAGAAATTTATTGAAAAGTGGAACTAATGTTTATAGCCAATGTCGTTGCATTTTAGTAAAGTTTTAAAGTTGAAACTATTTTAATGAGTATTATTTTACCCAATAAATATTTGAGATACTAATAGGTTAGTATTCACATTGTATATCTTTGTATTTATTATAATGAGTTTCCTTTATAGAGATCTTGCTAAAAATATTAAATAGTATATTCCTTTTAGGAGGGAATAATAAATAAGTTGGAAAGATATATATATATATATATATATATATATATATATATATATATATATATATATATATATATATATATATATATATATATATATATATATATATATATATATATATATATATAGTAAACTGTATATAAAAGTGTTCAGTGCAGCAGCAGCAGCAGAAAAAAAAGGCAGGATTTCATTTCATCCGTCAAAATTGTTGGTACTTTCTTAACTACCTGACTTCTATTTTGTGAATATATATATATATATATATATATATATATATATATATATATATATATATATATATATATATATATATATATATATATATATATATATATATATATATATAAAGGTGGAGATTGTTTCTGAGTTTCGATTGTTAAAAAATATCGAAAATCGAAAATATCGGAGAAGCCTATCGTAAACAAGAGAGTTGCCAGAGGTACTATTACTAGACATACACACAATTATTATTACTTACTTTTCTAGCAGAACCTAATTCGACTTATCATAACCTGAACTACCGAAATTGCCGTAAAAAGAGGCCTAACCTACACAAGAATTTGCCGTAAAAGAGACCTAACGTACACAAGAACGTTTGCACGACATAGTAGCCTAGGGCTAATTATAGGTATAAAAATATCGATTAAAATAAAATATCGATATAAAAAATATCGAAACAGAAACAATCTCCACCTAAGACTATATATATATATATATATATATATATATATATATATATATATATATATATATATATATATATATATATATATATATATATATATGGCTTAGGTGTAGATTGTTTCTGACTTTCGATATTTTTTATATCGATATTTTTTATGTCGATATTTTATTTTAATCGATACTTTTATACCTATAATTTTTTTTATACCCATAATTTCTTTACGGTCCTAGGCTAGTATGTCGTACCAACGTTCTTGTGTAGGTTAGGCCTCTTTTACGGCAACTTCTTGTGTAGGTTAGGCCTCTTTTACGGCAACTTCGGTAGTTCAGGTTATGATAAGTCGAATTAGGTTCTGCTACAAAAATAAGTAATAATAATTGTGTGTATGTCTGCTGTAATAGCCTCTAATTCTCGCCAACGTTCTTGTTTAGGTTAGGCCTCTTCGATATTTTCGATTATCGATATTTTCTGACAATCGAAAGTCAGAAACAATCTACACCTTTACCTTAGTTTTCTAGCGTAGTTAGTTCGACTTATCATAACCTGAACTACCGAAGTTGCCGTAAAATACAGGCCCAACCTATACAAGAACGTTGCAATGAGATACAGGCCTACTGCCGTATTACACCACACACACACTATATATATATATATATATATATATATATATATATATATATATATATATATATATATATATATATATATATATATATATATATATATATATATAGCTTACATGTTACGAAAATTGCTTGGCAATTGCTTCAAGAAAAGCTGTAAATTTGTCATTTTCCTCAAACCTTCTCGGCAAAAGTTGAACCAGTCAATCACTGTAGTTTTGCTAACACTAACACAATTTGACACCTGTTTTACTGTTAAATTTTGTACAGAAACATAATATATATTGCATCCTCGTAAAATAACTAATTTAAAATGTTACAAAAACGCAAGAAGACACCAATCTGTAGAACAAATTAAACTTATGTCTTGAAGATTCATATTTAAGTAAATGACCTATCACAATGTCAGGGAAAGTTAAACTAAAATTTCTCTATAAAGGATATCGATTAAAATCGAAATTGCAAAATATCGATATATAAGCTCAGAAAGCTTCTTAACCTAAGCCTATATATATATATATATATATATATATATATATATATATATATATATATATATATATATATATATATATATATATATATATATATATATATATATATATATATATATGAGTATATGTGCGATATGTGGTTGTTTCCGTCATGTATGTATATGTATGCATGTACTTTGATATATCCCGTTAAAAAAAAATTTAAGAATCTTTATAGTAAAAGGAAATAGCGCATTATTTTAATCAGAGCTTTGTGAAGAAATTGTTTGTTAGTTTAGAATACGCTATATAATAATTTGCATACTGAAATAAAATTTAAATGCAGGTTTAAAGTGGAATAAATAAAAGGTTGGGTGAAATGAAGTTTAGAAATTTGCAAAATTGTTGTACACTAATTACTTAAAAAAGGATAATTTTACTCTTACAATATGAAGCTCTTGTAGCCTAGTGGTAACGTAATGGATTTCCATTCATGAGGATCAGTGTTTGAATCCTCCGGTCAAATTTGTGATCTTTTTTATGATTACTTATATTTGAAATGGTATTGGCAGCTGGGATGTGTCATGCGATTATCGAATAAGTATTTGAAGCTTTATTCTATAGGTGACTGATAAATGTAATTCCCCCCCATCCGGGGGAGATAATGGTAGGAGGTATAGTTTGTATATTCCTCCGGGTGGGCTTGAACCTTCAAAACGGGGTCAAGAAAAAAATGGTGCTGTGGCTACTCCAATGCCCTCATTGGGGAGGGGGAGAGAAAAGTGGTAAATGGTTGAGTATGCCTCCAAGATGTAACCGAACCATCAAAATGGGGCCAGGTAAAAGGTTAAAAATGAGGTGCTGTGGCTATCTCCCCCTGAGGGGATGGCGATAGGAGGGATATGGTGTATATCCCTCTGCGTTGGGTTGAATCCTCAAAACGTCGTCAGGAAAAAGGCTGAAAAATTGAGGTGCTGTGGATGCGCTACCCCCTTATGAGGGAGAGGGATACAATCTCCCGGTGAGGTCTCTAACCCAAAAATGGACCAAGAAGGAGTCTGGGTTTGAAACATTGCAGAAAATGGAATCACAAAAGACTATGAGGTTGTCCTGGTCGAGCTGGATTTGTAATTGCTAATCAATGACCCACATGCCATTTTGGGGGAGGAAAGCACCCTCCTTATATATATATATATATATATATATATATATATATATATATATATATATATATATATATATATATATATATATATATATATATATATATATATATATATATATAATATGAACTGAATTTTGCAAAATTTAAATACAAATTCAGAAATAATAATAATTTGGTACGTGTTGTTATATAAATTTGAAAAATTTGTTTCTTTTATTCCTATAAAATTTCTCTGCAGAAAATAGTTCACTTAAACAAAAAGAAAATTCCTACCGCAACAAAATAATTTTGTTCCATTCTTTTCCAGAACCGCTAACGTCAGATGGTGTTACGACCCCAACAACTTCCTTTATTATTATTTACTTTGAGTAGTTATTAAAGTTTATTTAATCAAAATGAAGATAAAAGACAATCAAGGTAGTCAAGTATTTAAATCTTCGCAAAGAGGTGAAGAGGCTAATGTTCCCACAGATTTTACAGCCGTTGATGTTGTTGAGCTTTCACTTGACAAAATCGCACTCTCTGCTGATTATGAAGAAGGCAGTAGTTCCTTAGAACCTGAAAAACATGTACATCCTATGATTATGGAAAAGTCTCCTTGCTGTCATTCAGATTCTTCAGACTCTTCTAATATACTGTGTAAAACAACTGACGAGAATGATGTTCCGATATCAGCTACGGTTAAAACTTCATATAAAGTAAGCAATGAAAATACTTTACATATTATCGTTTATTATTTCCTTTCCCTTATCACGTTATTGCAATAATACTAAAAATTAAACATGGAATAATAATAATTAATAATAACAGGCAATTGATAATTTAATTTGTATTTTTGTTATAAAATCAATAGTTTAATGTTTCAAATGTTCGAATTTTGAGGTCCAAAAGCAAATACTAAATGCAATAATGCCAAAGACATACATAGTACTTTAGCTATCAGGTATGATAACTGCCTTTCTGTTGGTCTGACTTTTTCCTCCAGTTTTTCAACCGGCAGAAATGCTCTTCCTCAGTTTGTACAAGCCAGGCACCCCTTCCATCTCCTTGTCTTTCTCTCGTTATTTACTTAGGTTCCCACCCCAATATTTATTTACCATCCTTCGCTCGTCCATTCTTTCCAATTTTCCCAGCCACCTTATGAGTTAATTTTTTTTTCTCTTATGGTAAGAAAAATTCCTAAACTTTCTCTTGTTTTTTCTCACCCTTTACTTTTTTTCCCTGCATTGTTTTATGGACTTTCTTTTAGAAGGCTTGTATTTTGCTTCCTAACTTACGAGTGGTTTGCCTTCACTAGCCTTTCCTCATCAGTATCAGTTTTAGAATAGTTTTGAATAAAAACTTTTTCGCCCTTACGGGGAACGATTGAATTTTTTAGTAATGTATAAAACTCTCCCACGCATCCTGTATTAATATTTCAGTAATGTCACTGTCCACCCCGCCACTCTTTTTCTTCAGAAACACTTAAAAGATAACAAACTATTCTATTTCTATGCCCTCCGTCAATTGAAGCATAGATTTCTCTCCTTTCTCCCCCAACTAGTCCAGCCATGAATTCACCTGCAGAAAATATTCCTTTTTGTTGTTCGAAAAAAAACCATTCATGTTTATAATTTTTTGTTTACACGTTGGTTGTCATCTAAAGTTACTAATCTTTAATCTTACTATCACCCTGTGGTAAGAGTCTAAAAACACTTCAATTAGAACTTTAATATATATTTAATAATAATAATAATCGATTATATTATTGATTACTGATCCAACTTTTCATTAATTTGATTCCATATTTATCTTGTGTATTTATGCGACTCTATAAGTTGGAAGATGATGATGAAAATCTTCAGGTTGCATTTTTCAAGTACTTTTTATATAACAATCGATCTATCTACTTATATCTAATTAACGTTTCCTTTCTGTATTATAATGTAACTTACTTACTACAGGCTATCCAAAATTCGGTTGAAAATTCTTTAATCAGTAAAAAGATGAAATATTCTCAACACCTTGACGAAGTTGATAATTCCGCCGTTAAACATTCAGAAAAAAATAATGCTAAAGGATCATCAGACCTTAGAAATGTTAAATCTCCCCAAAATGGTGAAGAACGTGAAGTCTCTGTAGCTCCTACAGTGGAAGCAAATTTACAAGCTAATGGGACTAGAGGTTTCAGGGAATATAGGGTAACCAGATATTTTCATAGCAATAGGGGATCTAGAAATTCCGTAGATCAAGAGGGTAAAGACTTAAAAGGAAGGCATGAAAAGGCAAAAATTTATCACAACGGAAAAGATGCTGCTATTTGTCAATCCAATAAAGAGTCTGTACGTAATGCATCACCTTCCTCCTCAAAAAATCTTAACATAAAAGACTGTTCGATGAAAAATAAAATAGGACCTTCGGAAATTCCATCACTAGTAAGTAATCTATTCATTATTCCTGCTTTCAGTGTTTTGTTATATTACTAATATTTTATAGTTATCAATTCAATTGTTGTTTATCAATAATAATAATAATAATAAACTAACGCTCCTACCAAACACTAAGCCATTTGACTTTCTTAAAGCTTGTCGGTCTTTTCCCTCCGAAACCCCAATTTAGGTGTGCATTTTTCCTATATAAAAATCTAAAAATTGAAGGTGTAATTTTAATATGTATATGATGATAAATTAATGAAAAAATAATAATAATCGATAATATAAGTATAATAAATTAGCTAAATAATAATAAATTTAAAAGTAATAGTAAATTAGCTAAATAATAATGATTTCCTTAACTTTAATTCAGAAAATGATATATTTACAATTTTATTTCAGTTATATTATTAAGAACTTAAATGGCTATATTAGCGGAAATGTCATTTCTCAGAAAAGATGCTATTTTAGATAACAATTTAATTCATGTTTCAAATCATTATTTGACATAATATTATTTTAAGATGTTTATGAAACTAATTGTAATTATATAATTTAAAAGCGAAATTAGTAGTTAATAATTTAATTTTAATGATACTAATAATAATAATTATTATTTTTACTCATTTGCTCAATTCTTTATTCAAAAGTAAATATATTAACAGATTTACAATTAAAAAAATTGATCCTACACTTTTTACTACAATAATTACAATAAGGTGTAGGCGTTTACTTCTCAGAAAAGGAGCTGCTGAGGGTAACATTTAGTTTCCTTCGAGCTCATAATGATAATACATGAAATTTTGATACATTGAATAATAACAATTATAATTATATTATTGTTATATAAGTAATAATAATGGTAATAACAGTGGTGGTAATAATCACAATTACAAAAATAGAAAAAATCTAAAATGCAATAGTTATGAAGATTATAATAAAAAAAATAAAGTAGTAATAGCAATAAGACCATAATATTAATAATAATAATAATTTATGTAGTTGCTCAAATCTTTATTCAGAAATAAATATATTAGCAGATTTACAATTTATTAAAAATATTAATTAATTGTTAAGTAACAGTATTAGTAATGATATATAATAATAATAATAATAATATTAATAATAATAATAATAATAAAAAAAAAAAAAAAAAAAAAAAAAAAAAAAAAATCAGTAATAATAATAATAATAATAATAGCAATAATAATAGCAGTATAGCACCTACTATAAAATTGTAAGTGTACTTTTCCAGAATAAAATATAGAAATTGAAATTGAAATAAATTTTAAGTTAAATATTGCATTAGTTACTTTCCTTAATGAACATAGGCTATAGAAAACCACTAATAGCATAAGCAGACACAACCGTACCAAGACAAGCAAGGATTATATAATAATTTTCATTATTTAGAGACCGTTGAATATGATATTTGCAATCCAATAATGATCGCAATATTAAAAAATTAAAAATGTCAAATACACCAATGCAGGTAATATCAGCGCAATAATACCCGTGATAATAGTAGTAAGAATATAGAAATAGTAAGTTTAATAGTAATAGTGATTATAATAGAAATGGTCCAAATTTCTATGCAGTTTTTTGACTTCTCTCATTCGATTTTTCCTTTCATTTTTAAAATCATCCGGTGTGTTGTATACTATTGCATAAGTGTAGCTTACTGCTTTCTGTGTTTTAAAAATTCTATAAAAGGAAGATTTTAGATTGTTATTGGAAGCTTAATTCCTCATTCACTTCGGTTGTCTAAACAATTTTGTCGTAGAAACTCAGAAGTGTTGTTTTGGATTACTTTGTGTATTTCTTTCAAAAATATGAGATTTATGATATGATCAAAATGCAACATGTCGTGTTTATTTATTTATTTTTAGTTTTTTACCAGAAATAGTGTGTTACTTTAAAAATCTCTGCAGCCCACTAGTAGGAGTATTATAAAATTTTTGCATTGTTGATGTTTGTTTTGCTTGCTACTTCATAGACCGTAAGGCAACAAATTAAATGGGGATAAGTATATATCTTTAGTAGCATATATGATGGGATGAATTTACCAGTATATTCTTATATTTTGCAAGTTTATTTACTGGGTTTATATGTTCTTAAAAAGCTAATTTTGTTTTACTCGAATTAATTCAATACCGTTTATTTAATTTTAAAGTTCTAATGTTTCTGTTGCTTATTATAATTTATAACATTTATTGTAAATTTAACGACAGTTTATTTACGTGTATTCACGTCTTGATGTTATAGAGTTTTCAACTTTTTTGAAATACAATTTAGGGGTTATTATCGTTGATCAATAAAGATAGTATGTGAACCACTGCTCCGGGAAGCATAATCTTTGGAGAGCTCTTTGAGAATGGGGCATTGTGCTAGTGGGGTGGATATGATGTGTGAAACAAGTTTGTATTTGTAGTTTGTGATCTTAAAGACCATATTTGTTATTAACTGGCAATCACATTTTTTTGACATCTAAGGGTGAAATATTTTAAATTAAAACTGAGAGTTGCATTGAGGTAAAGTTTAAAAACCGGTATGATATGGTAGTTTGTTTGCCAGTATATCATATTTAATATTTAAAAGCACTTTTTTTTTAGTGAATTTTTTAATTTCTTTTGGTTGTAAGTGAATTTTTCATTTATTTTTATTAGTTCATTTATAATGTTCGAATGATCTTTACTTATATTGATTAGATTGCTTATTACGTTCAATGTTTCTTTTGATTGTTTGTTTGTTTCTCAAAATTTCAGTGTAGTTGACTCTTTTTTTTTTTCAACAGAGCGTTTAGTTGGTTCTTATAATTGTTATATAATTGAAATGGGAGAATTCTTCGTTTGTAGCCACGATAAATATTTTTTAGTTTTTATAATAGTAATTAATAATAATAATAATAATTCTTTATATAATTATTTCTGTAACTTCACCAAGCTTTAAGCAGGAAGGTCTCATACACTTTTACTATAATAATAATAATAATAATATCACAAAATCATATAATTAATTGAAGACTTAATTATCGTTAATTGATAAATTGGTATTTTAAAGATTTTTTTTGAATTTGCATCTTAATGATATTTTTATCTATACAGCCTTTTCCAAGCTTTCCTACAAATACCCCAGCCAGTAAAAATAAGAGACGTTCCAACAGCCCTGATAAGTTTCCTAGTTTACCACACTCTGCAAAAACAAGTTCCAGTAAACAAGATGGTAGACAAGCTGAAAATAAAGAAAATGACAAGAGTTGTCTACAATCTGAGGATAGTAGAATTCTTTCGATTGAATAAAGATTCTGACAAACTCCATATAACAGAAAACTCTTCTCTTGGAGTTGAAAAAAGATCGTCGGCAGAATCGTCAAATGAAGTTTGTTTAATTTGAATATTATAAAAATTACTTAAATACCGGAGAAATTTTCTGAAATATTTTTTGCTTAAAAATCTAAACTCTTCAAAATATCAGTAGAAATTCATCCGGTTTTATTTCAAGTAGATTACATATCTTTATTATATAAGTTTTTATAAAATATACTTATTATATTGCAGTTAAAACATTAAAATATTGATAATAATAAAAAATACTAAAAATTTTTATTGAGTTAATATATAAAACTTATTAATTTGTGTTTCTTTTCTTGACTACAGGTTTTATCAAATTCTATTATAAATTCCTTGATAAATCTAAAGATTAAACATTCGGATGACGTAGACGAGACTAGAAGTTCTGATGAGCCAAGGAAGGGAAAAAATTCCCAAACAAACGAAACTAAAAGTGTTAAAGAACATAATGGAATAGAGTATTCTCAGAAAAGTGAGAGTTTTAACATGTCTGATAAGGATATTAAAGATTTGATAGTAAGTCTTCAAGATTCAAGTGTTTATCAAGATAATGAAGATTTTATTAGTTATCAATCCGATAAGGAGTCCATGCGTAATGCCTCACTATCTTCGGTGAACGATCTTCACAAAAAAGATGACTTGACAAAAGTTAGAATGGTACCGAACGAAATTTCATTACAGGCAAGTAATATATACCTTACTATATATATATATATATATATATATATATATATATATATATATATATATATATATATATATATATATATATATATATATATATATATATATATATATATATATATATATATATATATATATATAGGGATTAAGGATGGAGCGATACCAAAATTTTTACCGATACCGATACTTAAAAATTCCCCGATACCGATACCTAAAAATATGCCGATACTACTACCGATACTACCGATACTTTAAAAAATATCCAATACTTTATACCGATACCGATACTGTAAATTGGCCGATACCGATACGATACCGATACTTCACTCCATCCCTTATATATATATAATATATATATATATATATATATATATATATATATATATATATATATATATATATATATATATATATATATATATATATATATATATGGTAACTTTCTTTACCTAAGGGACACGACTAGCAACCCAGCCCAATAATTATTGCCTTCTGCTTGTAACGACTCCAGGACCAGCATGAGAAACTATTAAACAGAGAATCATTATCCTCTGGAAAGCTTTTTGAGAAATTACGTGTTTAGAGCTTAGATGGAGAAGGTGTTAGTCTCAATGAAAGGGTGAGAACCCTACCTGGGAGTTTAAATAAAACTCGAGGACTGACATTGAAACCAACGAACCAAAAAACAAAATCTTTTAGAGCACTCTAGGAGAGGGACATTTAAAAGCAGATGGCGAAATATGCTGGTCCCACTGACAGGGTTAATACTCTTCCAGGAGAATATATATAATATATATATATATATATATATATATATATATATATATTATATATATATATATAATATATATATATATATATATATAATATATTATATATATATATATATATATATATATATTATTTATATATGAAATTTCATTGTATCTCATTTTTTAAATTTATTTTATCCATATTATTATATTTTACTTTGCTACATTGTATTATTTTAATGTAAAATATTTTAATATATTATTTATTATTGTATATTATATATATATATATATATATATATATATATATATATATATATATATATATATATATATATATATATATATATATATATATATATATATATATATATATATATATATATATATATATATATATATATATATAATAATACTAAATAAACCTTATATGAATTGTTATTATTATTATAATTATTATACTTTATTCTTTAATTCTCGGTTTTTCTTCTTTTTAGCCAAAGTATTTTTCATTTCAAAGTGAGGAAGTCGAGGAAAGAAGTCAAAGTTTCTCAAACTCTTCTAAGGACAGTCATAGCCAAATCGGAGAGCATATAGTTTACATATATATGCATATATATATATATATATATATATATATATATATATATATATATATATATATATATATATATATATATATATATATATATATATATATATATATATATATATATATATACTGAATAAACCTTAAATGAATTAGTAGTAGTATAATACTTTTCTTTATTCTTTAATTCTCGGTTTTTTTTTTATTTTATTTTATTTTTTTTATTTTAGTTAAAGCATTTTTCAATGCCTCGTAAGGAAGTCGAGGAAAGAAGTCAAAGTTTCTCAACCTCTTATGACGACAGCCATAGCCGAAGTGGAGAGTACATAACACATAGCACTCCTAGAAATTCAAGTAATGAAGAGTTTGAACAATCCCGAAATCAAAAAGCTTCACCAAGTTATGAGGAAACAAGGTGGTTCCATTACCAAGGGAAGGCTAAGAAGAGGTTAAATTTTAGTGGATTGAAAAGCACTTTTTCAAATTCTTATTTAGAAAGATTATGGAACGAAATAGTAGATGAATTTGAGGTAAATAAGTTTTAAAATTTGTTAAAAATAATAATTTTTCAACATTTTTTTAAAATTTATTTGCTGCTATGTATACAAAAATTTTAAACTTTACAATGAAATGTATTATTACCAAAGTATAGGATATTAGCAAAGTATAAGCAATATTATTTCTCTTGCAAAGTAAAAGGTTTTTAATACGCTTTTGCAAATTGTTTAAAGATATTACGTAAGTTAAGAATGGGAACTAGTTCTAACTGAACTGAACTAACAAATATTTTGTAAACTTTATAAATTTTTATAGCAGCAATTACAAGTACTAGTTACCTTTACGTCACGGTTTCTAAAATTAGGACTAGGTAGTTTCATAAAATTATAACTGCTTTACAAAACATTTAAAAATGGGCCTATTTTAAGACTACTTTGCTTTGCATTGAAATAAAATAAACATGTTAACCTTAACCACAAACACACGCGCATATATATATATATATATATATATTTATATATATATATATATATATATATATATATATATATATATATATATATATATATATATATATATATATATATATATATATATATATATATATATTTTTTTTTTTTATTTCACCTCTGGTGGGCAAAGGCCAGAGGCCTACTAAAATTCCACCAGAGTTAGGGGAAAAGACGGAATCCTGGTCAAATTAAAGGCCGACGTGACCTGATACACGACGTTTGAAGGTGTGTAAGTCATAGGAAGTTGGAAAAATAAAAGAAGGGAGTGTGTTCCAGACTTTACCAGAAGAGTACATGTAGGACAGGGCATAGCGGTTAAGTTTGGGGTCAGAGAGTTGGACAGAGAAAGGATGAGACTGTGTAGAAAGTAGAGTCGCACGAGCCCTTCTCAGTGGAGGAGGTATGCGACGAGAGAGTTCAGAAGAGCAGTGTCCATTGTAATAACGATAGTATAGAGAGAGTGACGCAACAATTCGACGGGCAGAAAGAGATTGAAGAGAGTTAGTAAGAGCAGGAGAGTTGATGAGACGAAATGCCCTAGACTCCACCTTCTCTAGGAGAGCTGTATGTGTGGAATCACCCCACCCCATACAGGGGCGAACAACACCCCTATACAGAGCAAGCAACTGGGGTGGAGTGAAGAAATACTGAAGGCGCCTCAGAACACCTAACCTCTTAGAAGCTTGTTTAGAAAGAGAGGTAATGTGATCTTTCCAAGAAAGATCACGAGAAAAGGAAACACCGAGAATATTAAGAACAGATGAAGGTCTGAGTTGAGTGTTTTCGAAGAAGATATAGTTGTGTGGAAGATTGTGTCGAGTAGAGAGATGGAGGAATTGAGTTTTGGTGGCATTGAAAACAACCATGTTCTTCTCTGCCCCAATTTGAAATACGAGATAGATCAGAGGTCAGCTGCTCCAAGGCAACCCTCCTTGCGTCTAGTAACTGTTGTTGAGGGGGCGCCTTTCAAATTGAAAAGAGTAATGAAGGGTGGAGTCATCAGCATAGGAGTGGATAGGAGATGAAGTAACAGAGAGGTCATTAATGAAAAGTAGAAAAAGTGTTGGGGATAGGACAGATCCTTGAGGAACACCACTATTAATAGATTTAAAGGAAGAACGGTGGCCGTCTACAACTGCTGCTATAGAACGACCGGAAAGGAAATCAGAGAGAAGGATAGATTCCGAAAAAGGGAAGTTTGGAAATCAAAGCTTTGTGCCAGACTCTATCGAAAGCTTTCGATATGTCTAGCGCAACAGCAAAAGATTCACCGAAATGCCGAAGAGCGGAGGACCAAGAGTCAGAGAGAAGGGAAAGGAGATCACCAGTAGAGCGTTTCTTACGAAAGCCATACTGGCGATCAGAGATAAGATTGGAAGAAATGAGATATTTCCAAATTTTCCTGTTAAGGATAGATTCAAAACTTTAGAAAGAACGGAGGTTAAAGAAATGGAACGATAGTTAGAGGGTTGAGAGGGGTCCCCCATCTTCGGCACAGGCTGAATGAGCGCACGTTTCCAGCAAGAAGGGAAGGTTGAAGTAGAAAGACATAGACGAAAAGTTTACCAAGGCAGGGTGCAAGCTCGGAAGCACAAGTTTTGAGAACCACAGGAGGGATACCGTCAGGACCGTACGCCTTCTTAGTGTTAAGCTTAGAGAGAGCAGAAGTGACGTCTTTAGAAGAAATTATAATTTTAGGCATAAATGAGTTGGAGGGGGTTGAAGGAGAAGGAACAGCTTCGGAATCGTCTAAGGTTGAATTGGAAGCAAAAGTTTGAGCGAAGAGTTCAGCTTTAGAGGAAGGCAAAACGGCAGTTGTACCGTCAGAATATACTAGAGGAGGGAAAGAGGAAGAAGCAAAGTTAGAGTTGACATTTTTTGCAAAATGCCAGAAAGGGCGTGAGGAAGTAGAACCAGAAAGATTGTTACATTTTAAGAGGAGAAAAGAGTTTTTAGTATTACGGAGAATAGATTTTGCACGATTCCGGGATGAAATATAAGTTGCATGAGTTTCTGGAGTTTGAAGACGACGGTAATCCCTGAAGGCAGCATCCCTGTGGCGGATAGCACGAGAACAAGCAGAGTTAAACCAAGGTTTGTTAGGTTTAGTAGAAGGGAAAGAATATGGAATGTACGCCTCCATGCCAGAGAGAATCACCTCGGTTATGCGCTCTGCACACTCAGAGGGACCCCTCCCACAGAAACAGTAATCATTCCATGGAAAATCAGAGAAGTACAACCGCAAGTCAGACCAGTTAGTGACACCGAAATGCCAGAAACGTCTCCTCGCCGAAGGCGGGGACCGTTCTTGCGGAAAACTTGAAGAGACAGGACAAGATACAGAGATAAGAAGTTGTGATCGGATGAACCCAGAGGAGGAAAGAGTTTAACAGTGTAAGAAGGATAAGAAGTTAGGAAAAGATCAGGTATGTTGGGTTCATCACCAAAGGCGATCAGGGATACGGGTAGGGAGATGCACCAACTGCTTAAGGTTGTTCTGGATAGAAAATTGGAAGGCGAGTTTACACTATATATATATATATATATATATATATATATATATATATATATATATATATATATATATATATATATATATATATATATATATATATATATATATATATATATATATATATATATATATATATATATATACACATACACACACACCATATCCCGCATGATGCAGGGTGGCGTCGACTGCAGAAAGGAAAATTCCATACAGTCGTATATATATATATATATATATATATATATATATATATATATATATATATATATATATATATATATATATATATATATATATATATATATATATATATATATATATATATATATATGCGTGTGTGGCAAAATAACAATGTAGTATTGCACGTTATGTTCTGTTGTTGCTTATTATAGAAAATTATTTTTGTCTTGCATGCGTTAGGAAAATTTGAGAGAAGCAAAAGGAAAGAAAAAGACCACGAAGCCATGACCCTCCATGCTTCAAACACTCCTCATTGATGAAATGATCCTGGCGATGTCGCCTTGCTCCTTATTGTCCCACTTTCCGTCAACGCCTCCTCTAGCTCTCTGAGTGTTCGAAGAAGCATGTGTCCTGGTTCTGACACACCTCCTTAACATATATGGGATTAAAGTCTGGGCTTCTGACAAGTACTGCTTTTCCCACTTGTTCAAGATATAGGTGCCTGCCGGCTCCTTATGCTAGCTAACACCATCACAGAACAGCCTCTGAAAGGGACCCTTGGAGAAATGTTGCAGTGAACATAGCGCTGTCTTGGATGCCTCTACACTTACTGACGTCCGTCTAGCTAAAGTAGTGCGAACCGAGACTCAATCAGTGAATAATAGATTATAACATTGTTCAATTTTCATAGCCTTGTGCAAAATTCACTTAGGCAACCCGATACACCCTGGTGAGAAGACCGATAACATGTCTAGTAATTATTCCAGCTTCTTATAATCTTCGAATTGTATGGTCGAGAATGGGACTCAGCTGAGTAACTTTTATAGCTGTACGCTTGTTCGAGACATATCGTAGAACTGCTTGATGGTAAAATCCCATCCTCCCCCTACAGTTGCTGCCAATCTCCCTGAACCTGATAAGGATCCGACACACTGGATTGTCTGACCCCCCCCCCTCAATCACTGAGCTACTAATCTTTAAGAGAGGCTGTTTCTAATAGTATGATCTCTCTGATCGCAAGTTCCTCTTCTCTTGCTTAGTGTCTCCCCATTCTACAGGCCCAAGGCCAAATTAATACACTGACATTTCAATTTGACCAAACTCACATAATTGCTGAATCCTTTAGAGCTTGATGTGTACTCGGACTGAACGTTTTGTGTACTGCATATTGATTGTTAGGTGGTTGCTCTTTTGTTTAAACCTACCCGATTTGTTCCTCTTGAATCACAATAAGCAATGACGTAGTTGGAACCTGGTACTAAATGTAATGTAATGCGTTTATTTTGTCCGGAAATTATATATATATATATATATATATATATATATATATATATATATATATATATATATATATATATATATATATATATATATATATATATATATATATATATATATATATATATATATATATATATACAGGAATCTTCAAAAGAAAGCAAAGAGAATATAACGGATATGAAGGACGATTCATCTTTTAATATCTGTTTAAGGTAAGTTTATTTTAGAACGGTTTACATATTTCTTTCAAGGATAATTCTTCAAAAATCCTCATTTTTTAAAGATTTTTTCTTATAATTTTCGAAATGAGTTTTGCAAAAATTGGTTAATGCTGGAAGTATTGACATTTTTTTCTTAGATGTTATAAAAAAAACTACTAAAAACAATATTTAGAAAAAAAAGTTGAAAATTGACCTACCCTACCCAGTACTGAATGACAGTTTCAGGTTAAGCTACCATTTTTGATATCTTTAAGTTCAGTTCCTTCTTCCATATTCACCCATAATTGATTCCCTTCACAAATCTATGCCGAATACAATGGATAAGTTCCCACATTTAGTTGTAAGCAATAATAATAATAATGGCTCTTGCTTTAAAATAAAATAAAAAAATATTTCTATTATTTAGTGGGTATGCACCAGTAGGTTTTAAACTAAAAAGAATATATGTTTAAACATATAGGCTTATAAACTGCTATTGAACATTTAATATCAACCAATGTAAACTCTTTTAGTGATATTCATTCGACTGTTGAAGAGCCGAACTGTGTCAATATAAACCAAAAATTGAGTTCAATCAGAGGAAAAACTTCTGAGCCATGTGAGTATCGAATTTATTGTATTGATTTTTTTTTATATAGAATATCTGTAAGACTGATAATGAAAATTTTATATCCGCATCCGCAAATATGAAATTATAACATCCGATCCATCTCTAAATGATATATATATTCCTCCTCCTTCAACCCCCTCCAACTCATTTATGCCTAACATTGTAATTTCTTCTAAAGATGTCATTTCTGCTCTCTCTGAGCTTAACACTAAGAAGGCGTATCGTCCTGATGGTATTCCTCCTGTGGTTCTCAAAACTTGTGCTTCCGAGCTTGCACCCTGCCTTGGTAAACTATTTCGTCTTTGCCTTTCTACTTCGACCTTCCCTTCTTGTTGGAAACGTGCGCTCATTCAACCTGTGCCGAAGAAGGAGGACCCCTCTTGGTCCTCCGCTCTTCGGGGTATTTCGGTGAATCTTTCGCTGTTGCGATAGACATATCGAAAGCTTTCGATAGAGTCTGGCACAAAGCTTTGATTTCCAAACTTCCCTCTTTCGGAATCTATCCTTCTCTCTGTGACCTCTCTAATTTCCTTTCCGGTCGTTCTATAGCAGCTCTTGTAGACGGCCACCGTTCTTCCTATAAATCTATAAATAGTAGTGTTCTCTCAAGGATCTGTCCTTTCTCCAACTTTTTTTCTAATTTTCATCAATGACCTCTCTATTACTTCGTCTCCTATACACTCCTATGCCGATGACTCCACCCTTCATTACTCCTTTCAATTTGAAAGACGTCCCTCCCAACAGCAGTTGATAGATTCAAGAAGGATGGCCTTGGAGCAACTGACTTTTGATTTTTCTCGTATTTCAAATTGGGGCAGAGAAAACATGGTCGTTTTCAATGCCTCAAAAACTCTATTCCTCCATCTTTCTACTCGACACTATCTTCCACACAACTATATATCTTCTTCGAAAACACTTAACTCAAACCTTCATCTGTCCTCAATATTCTCGGTGTTTCTTTTTCTC
>SEYY01020157.1:35000-45000 GCA_009176605.1 Armadillidium nasatum
ATATATAATATATTATATATATATATATATATATATATATATATATATATATATATATATATATATATATATATATATAAATATATATAACTAATTAACAAAAAAAAAAATACAAAAAATTGAATTATTAGACTTCACTACTTTTACTTATTTTTACCCGAAATCATTTTAAATTCACACTAAATTCTTACGTTTTTTTTCGACCGCTGAAAATGGTTGCTTAATTTACACTTGAACCTATAATATATATATATATATATATATATATATATATATATAATATATATATATATATATATATATATATATATATATAATATATATATATATATATATATATATATAATACTAAAATAATAATAATAATTGCAATAAAATAATAAGAATAATATTGACATTAAAATAGCATAAACAAAAACCAAGGCTAAAGTCGAAATTTTGCAACACCAAGAAATATTAAAAAGGCTGGACTATTTTGGGAAAAAGGACTTCATCATTGTGTGAAAAGAACAGTAGAAGAAGCTTGATCATCTAAGGATGGAGAATGAGTTTTTATATATAAAAATCCAATATCTTACGATCAAGAAGAGAAGACGAATGTAATGTAATGCGGCTTATGTAGGCCAAACTGGTCTACAATCAAAAGTGAGGATTGATAAGCATAGAGGAGTTTCCTTCAGAACGACCTTCCTCTTTCTTCTTCTGAACACTCTACCATAAGAGACCATGGAGATACCCATCCTTTTTCTTCTTCTTTCTCTATCTTCTCTTCTCTTCTTGATCGTAGGATATTGGAGTCTTTAAATATAAAAACTCATTCCCCATCCTTAAATGATCAAGCTTCTTCTACTGTTCTTTTCACACAATGATGAAGTCCTTTTTCCCAAAATAGTCCAGCATTTTTAATATTTCTTGGTGTTGCAAAATTTCGACTTTAGTCTTGGTTTTTGTTTATGTTATTTTAATATCAATATTATTCTTATATTTTTATTATTTTATTGCAATTATTTTAGTATTTTATATATACAGTAGTTAATGAATTTAATATTTGGTTTATATATATATATATATATATATATATATTATATATTATATATATATATATATATATATATATATATATATATATATATATATATATATATATATATATATATATAATATATATATATATATATATATATATGTAAATAATTTAGTGATGGCATCAACATTCGCATCCACATAGAATCCTCATCAAAATTAACATACGCATCCGCACTTTCGAAAATTTTGCATTAGGCATTCTTAACTGCATCCGCACTTTACCAAAATTCGATATCTGCATCCTCAAATTAGAAAATGACACCCGACCCTTCACTAAATATATATATATATATATATATATATATATATATATATATATATATATATATATATATATATATATATATATATATATATATATATATATATATATATATATATATATATATATATATATATATATATATATATATATATATATATATATATATACAAAGCCACTGCAAATTGCTCAAGCATTAGCATGACTGTAGTGATCTTTGAGCTACAAAGAATTCGGTAGTTTTACCTGGTATGCACTCGAATTGGGCGTAGTGTTTACTGCATATTAGTAGTTAAGATTACCTGTTGTTCTGTTGTATAAGCCTACCTGTGTTGTTCCTTTTGGATCACTATAAATGCAATACAACCGAGTCCTAATGATATTGGTTAGCCACCTAATGCTAAAAACCATGTGGTGCGTGTGTATTTTGTTGGAATATATATATATATATATATATATATATATATATATATATATATATATATATATATATATATATATATATATATATATATATATATATATATATATATATATATATATATATATATATATATATATATATATATATATATATATATATATATATCAGATCCGTTACGAATAGATGTACTTAATCCATTCATTTCAACTACTACATCACATGAAATTTCAGATTCTAGAAGTTATGAAAGAAATTTCAGTACTCCATTAGAAAAGTCAAAAATAAGAGAGAATTTCAGAAATGGAATTGGAGCTTTATCTACACCTATAGTACCAGGACTATCTCAGCAAATTTCCTTAAATCCCTCACTTAATCAGTTTCATGAAGGTTGCAATCCTTCTTTGAAGACGTCTTCCTTCACAACATTTCATCCTGGTCATGAACATTTAACTGGTGTTCCTAATATGGGAACACAAATCCCTTATGATTCTCATTCAGTGAATAATTCATCAATTCCTTTCAGTGT
Organism: Armadillidium nasatum; assembly: GCA_009176605.1. Classification (NCBI taxonomy): domain Eukaryota; kingdom Metazoa; phylum Arthropoda; class Malacostraca; order Isopoda; family Armadillidiidae; genus Armadillidium; species Armadillidium nasatum. The sequence goes on from SEYY01020157.1 coordinate 37,299, forward strand.
TGTTCCTCCGGTAAATAATTCATCAACTGTTTCAAATTTTGGAACAGACTCTTCTTATATTCCTACTCCAATAAGTAATCCATCAACAGGTTTAACTATACCAGTATCCAACGTTGTTTTCCGTCATTCAATGAATAATTCATTTGCTACTCCAGCACTCGCCTCCAATGTTGTTTCTCCGTTAAGTGATTCCTTACCTGTTTCAATTATTGAAACAAACTCAATTTATGTTCCTTCTCCAATGAACAATTCATCATCAACCTCACCTCTTTTAATGAATGATGTTTTTTCATGTAACCCAATAAATAATTTATCTACTATGACATTTCCCTCCAATGTTGTTGCTCCGCAAAACACTTTAATGGTTCCAAATTTTAGCACAAACTCTTGTGTTCTTTCTCCGATATATAATTCATCACCAGGTTCAGCAATGCCATCAATGTACCCTTATGTCCCACATTCAATGAGTAGTTCATTAACTAATGGATCAGTTTTAGTTATTCCCTCCCTAGTTCCTCTACCGTTAAATAGTTCATTAACTACCCCAATTTTTCAAACAAACTCTCCTAATGTTCTTTCTCCGGTAAGTAACCCATTATTAGGTTCAACTATTCCAATACCCAATGTTTATCCAATGAATAATTTTGCTCCCCCATTAAATAATTCATTAACTGTTCCAATTTTTAGGCCGACAGATTCTCCGAATGCTCCTTATCTAATCGATAATTCATCAAATACTCCAATTTTTAGGCCGACAGATTCTCCGAATGCTCCTTATCCAATCGATAATTCATCAAATACTCCAATAATTTCATTATTTCCCCCCTATGTTGTTGCTCCTTCAAATTCATTAATTGTTCCAATATGTGAACCTAATTCCTCTTTCATTTCTTCCCCAAATAATAGTACGTAATGAGTTTCAGCAATTGCAATACGCTTTTGCATTTAAATTAATAATTTATCAACTTGTTCTACAATTCCAATTTTTCTCTCCAAATGTTGCTTTTGTATTAAGTAATTCATTGAATGTTTGTTTTTTAAAAAATTGTCCTTATTTTTTTTTTCTAATGAATAATGTTAATCATTATTTTCAACTATTTCAATATTTTATGCCAATCTACCTCATTCATATTGTTCATTAATTACGCTAGTATTTCTAACACTTTCTTCAGTAAATAATTATTCATCAATAGCTTTATTTTTTTTTTAACCACTAAATAATTCATCTTCTATTTCAACTATTTGAGAACTTTTACCAAAAGAAATTATTGAATAAATAATTAACTGTTCCGAGAATTCCAACACTTTTTTTCAGTGCTTTCTAATCAGTCAATAATGTTCGAATTTTTCAAACAAATTGCCCTGATGTTCTTTCTTCAATCAAAAATAAATCATTATCAGTCCTGACAATTGTAACACACTTCCCGTATACATTCACAGGTTGTTTCATTATTTCCAGTACCTTGACTCAACGCTACTCTAAGAAATAAATAAATCATTAACTTTCCCAAATAATACGACCGTATAATGATAGTTCCACCGCCTACTTCAACTGTAAATAGAAAACTTTTCATTGCAATGTATTATTACATCTACCTGTTCCCATAATCCTAGAAATGACTCTGGTATATTTTCAACTTCTCATTGCAATCTTCGTCACACATTAAATCCTCATATTATATATATATTTTTTAAGTAACTCAAAATATATACAATACAAATACTTTAAGTAAATTACATCCTCATTATTTAATGAAAGAAAGAAAGCTTTTCAATTGTTCAGACATAAAATTAAAAACTAAAGGGCTCCAAATTTTCATGTCAGGGATATATATCTTAAAATATATAAATAAACCGTAATTGGAGAGCTGAGTAGTTTACTTTTTTTTGAAACTGCGAATGAGAGCATACTCTTAATAGAAAGAAAACAGTGTTAGAAACATGAAAGAAAACAGTTGATAGAAATATAAAAATATTTTTTAATATAGAAAAATATACATAAAAATTTTGTATATTGACAACTTGCTAGATCAGAATCACAAATTTTGAGAATCTATGAAATTACAATCGGAACTGTTCTCTTCAGTATTAAGGAGTAGAGTTGAAAAACTTTAGAGCGAAATATCAATTTTAACATTAAAGAAAAAAAAAGAGACGACAGACTTAGAGAAGATACTTTTGGAGAAGCTCCAAGTAATGTAGCAAATGATTATACCAAATATTATAGAGAGGAATTATTGTCATGTTGGGAACTCAAATTTCACGAAAGCAATATTCAACGTCATTTGAAGGTTTGCATCAATTTTAAAGTTTATTATTTAATATTTTTCAACTTGAATTTTTTCATGAAAATTTTATCCTAATATATAATGTCTTTATTTTTACTTCCTATATGAACATTTTCAGAACCTTTACTATTCTCGAGTCTAAAGTGTGAAGAAAGAATGCAAGAGTTTTGACTAATCCCTGACATAATCATAATAGTTTGACTGCCAAATAGAAGTTAAACTACCAATCAGGTATTCATATTCTCAATAATTTCTATTGTCAATATTTATTGCTAAATTCACATTTTTAGTTCATCGTGCTTAAAATTTTTAGTGTTCTTACTGAACTTCACAATGTTATTTCATGTTATCTTATTTCTTAACTTAATTGCAAGATTTTTTGTAGAAAAAAAAAAGTTTTTAGATTTATTTAAACTTCCCCTTGTCGTCTTAATCCTTTGATTTTTTTCATTTTTTCATTCATTAATATTGCAAAAGGAAGGAAAAGACTGTTTGGAATTCAGGTTCAGTGAATGAAAATTTCTCTCTCTCTGCTTTTTTTCTCTTAATTTAACTTACTTTAATTTATTTAGGGAAGAAAAATTAGAAAATAGTTAAAGAAAATGATGATTCAAAGGAATAATAACGATGGTGGAAGAGAAGAAAATATACGGTCTTTTATTTATTTATTTTTTTTTTTAACTGATTGGTTTTCTAAAGAACCTTACAAACCTTTTGTACTATTTCAAAATTTAAATTTAAAGTTGTTAAAGATCGACATTTTTCGTAATTTTACATTGATTTTAATGTTTAATTTTTTATCTATTTGTATTCGTACAAAGTTTTAATGAATTTTTTTAAAAGAAAAATATTTCATATACCCTGTATATATATATATATATATATATATATATATATATATATATATATATATATATATATATATATATATATATATATATATATATATATATATATATATATATATATATATATATATATATATATATATATATATATATATATATATATATATATATGAGAGGGCCGAATTAATTAAAAATAACGCCTATTGATGTGTTGCTAAGCAACGGAAACAAGTATAAACATGTTTAGACCTGCGTCCGAAAGATTGAAGCTTGTAGAATATTTTTGATACGCGAACGGTATAGTTATTTGGCTTCATTGTTGTGCAGTGATAAAAAAATGAAAGCAAATAGTGATACTTTGTTGAAGCATATTGCAGTGATTGAATTTTTGCATGCTAAATGTGTACAAAATGCTGCTGAAATTCATCGTCGTTTGGAACGGACACTATGGATGTTAGCAACGCTCGTCGGTGTGTACGTAAGGCAACTTTCCAATAAAGGTGAAATGTCGATTCATGATGCTTCGAGAATTGGCCGACCCATTACAGTGACCACTGGCCAACATCATACTCGCTTTGATATTTGGGGAAATCGAATGAATTGAACACTCTGAAATTGCTTCCATGAATGAAATTTCGAAAGTGTGTTCAAGCAATAATTACAGATTTAAAGTATCGAAAAATTTGTGCACATTAGGTGTCAAGGCAGCTGACAGAAGACATGAGGAAACAACGGGTCGGCATTGCTAATAAAATTCTAAACCGTTATCGTTCAGAGGGCGATCAATTTCTTCTAAAGATTTTAACTAGGTACGAAACGTGGGTTCACCACTACGATCCAGAAGGAAAACGAGCGACTCTGGGATTTGGACACCCAAGCTCACCTGACTGGTAAACTCATGCTGACAGCATAGTCGGATGTGGAGAGCCCTCCTCTATTCTGAATACCTGCCGATATATATATATATATATATATATATATATATATATATATATATATATATATATATATATATATATATATATATATATATATATATATATATATATATATATATATATATATATATATATATATATATATATATATATAGTGCATCTACTTAGTTTTCGGATTGAGTAAAAAAAAAAGTATGTTAAAGGAAATACGGCTTTTTATTTTTATTTTTATTTTTTTCCCCCCAACATCTCTTCTAACTGTTCAAACACGATTAAACGAAGTTTGAAAGTCTTCCTTTGCAATGGTGCTCCATGTTCCGTCACGACTTACGCGATTTCAGAAATCGAGTGAAAAGCACGATCCCTCAAATACATTTTAACTTTTGGAAACAAGATAATCAACAGGAGCTAAGGCGAATGAATACAAATTGCGGTCCAGGACAGCCCCTTTATTTTTGCAAATAACGCCTTCCATTGTATAATGGGAAGCTGTCTCCAGGAGAATCTAGTCATCAGATTCACACACAACCTGTCTAACACATCGAATTTTTTTTTGTAGTTTCCTCTCCATTTTTTTTTATATAACACTTTAAAGAAAATTACATTAACAGTTTTACCCTTTGAAACATTTTTTTTGTGGATTTCACACTGTTAATCGAATAAAATTCACACGAGAGTTCTGAAATTTCAGTGTTGTTGGCTTTGGCCATGTTTTTGTGACCCATGAAGCTGTTTGACGATTAGTGCTGTGATCGTAGGATAATCACCAGCTTTCATCGCCAGTTACGATTTTCTTAAAGATGTTAGGATAACTTCCTGCTGTGGCATTCAAATCTCTGTAAACTATATTTTTTTATTCTTTCTGTTCTGGAGTCAAAGTAAAGAGTATTCCGCAAACCTTTCGTTTCAGATTTTCACATTCTCTCTGCTGATTTTCACTATCTGATAACTTACTTAGTGTAATGTGACGGTTTTCATTCCTAAACTATCAAATCTTGTAGACATTTCCGTTACTGCGACAATAGGTAGGCCGCCTAATCTTAGTCGTCTTCAACGTCTGTCCTTCACGGAAACGTTCATTTTGTTTGAAAACATGCGAACATGTTTCTGCTTATTCTCAAAAATACTGCATTTCTAAAGTATCCGCAGCAGCTTTCCCAGGTATGAAATAAAACTTCATCGCTAGAAGTTATTCCGTTCTAAAATTCATGACGAGGCTTAATTAACGCAAGTTTCCGTTTTTTTTTACACCATCACCGATCACAGGCAGAGCTCTATTCAAAGAGGTGTGTTAAAGCAACAAAAGAATAAGAAAATCCTACAAGTCTCACCTAACGCAAACTTCGTAAGTGATCATAGACGTGGGCTTCAAAGTAATTGAGATTAAATTCGGCAGGAAACACAGAAAATGGTTGAGAATTTCATAAAACGGGTTGGTGGAAAGGAGGAGGTACCACGGCGAACAAGCCTGAAGTTGCCTATGTCCACACAATTCTCTCCCCTTGTGCTGCAAGGACGCCGTAAAGGTGGAAGCATACGAGTGGACAGTTACCTCGATCATTTGCCGCTTTAGTACCTATAGAAAACTGGCCACAAATCACAACTACTGCTTCACATCACTGAGTTAAGATGTGATGAAACGTGCTACTTACTATTTGTGGTGATAACAGTTTGCGCGTAAAAATAGCACTGCTCGAATACACCTAAAACTTAGTAGATGCGATATATATTTATATATATATATATTATATATTATATATATATATATAATATATATATATATATATAATATATATATATATATATATATATATATATATATATATAAATAAATAGAGCTAAACATATTGGAGGATAAAGAAATACTTACCTCATCATCGAACCACCGCATGTTGCGATGAGATCGACAAAAGACTCGGTGCTCTACCGCTAGCTATCCACGAACCCAAAAAAAGTTCGCTTCAAGAAACAGTTTCAAGCAACCGATTTCCCGTCAAGGTAAATACCAGGTTTTCACCCTATTCCTCCCACTCTTTATTTATAAATAAATTTTATAAACAAGCAGTTTGTAAAAAGTAAATTTACTTTGTTACAAACTGCTTGTTTATAAGCATTTTGAATATTATATATATAATATATATATATATATATATTATATATATATATATATATATATATATATATATTATATATATATATATATATATATATATATATATTATATATATGAGAAAAAAAAATTAAAAGAAAATTTCCATAGTTTGTTTATTTAAATACTATTTATATTTATAATGTATATTATAATCATTTTTATATATTTTTTGATAAATAAAATGTAATACTTTCTGGAATTCTAAACCTATTTCGAATTAAACAGATTTTCAAAAAATTTGAGTTTGTCGATATTTTAAACAAATCTCATAGATTTATTAAAGTACAAATATTTGATTATATATATATATATATATATATATATATATATATATATATATATATATATATATATATATATATATATATATATATATATATATATATATATATATATATATATATATATATATATATATATATCACCTTCACTACCTTGTAGTGGTGAGCTTCCTGGTGTACCCTTTCCAAATAGTATCTTCGAAAACGTATGCTAGTGACTTAGTTTTTCTCTTTTTGTTTATTTTCTTTCCTTTTGATCTTCCTTATATCCCATTATTATTATTATTATTATTATTATTATTATTATTATTATTATTCCTTTTTTCAATTCGTTTTTTTTTCCTATTTTACATACACCCTTATCCAATTATGTATTTTTCAGTTATGTAAGAGTGGTAAGTGAACGCCGATGCCGGCCTTCCATATTGAAGGCTGAACTCTTCCTCACTTGTGCTGAGGGGTGTGTGGGCAGTACTACACCCATTTGTGATTCGTTTCACATGACCTGCATCAGGTTTTGTATTTTTTTCTGACTTATCTGAAACATTTATAATAGGTTCCTCCACGCCCAGAGTGGGACCCCCCCGTCACAAACTTCCAGGGCTCTACAACCATTTGTGAGAACCCAATCTTTGTATAGACATAAAATAAAATTAATTTCCCTTAGAACATTTCTGATAAAGACCCTGCAATGATTAATAACTGCCCACGTATTTCGGAACTCACATTAAACACTGATGCCACGAATCACTCCTTTTCACCTGGAAGGCCTCTGCCAATCTCCGGCCATACTTCATCCGGTACTACCTTATAATCCCAAGTGCCCAAAGAGTTGGCTTAGCCTCGAAAAGGCGATTCCCGCTTCACACGGAACTTTCGGCTTAAAATTCCGATGTATTTTTTGTTGTGGAAAGGAGTTCCGAAAAGACCTCGATACTAACCTCATTGCTGCAAAAGATTCGGCTTCAGTCTATCGTCGCTTCCTCACAACCCACCGAACGTTTTCTACCAAGCTGTTGAATTACTCTTGATATTCCGAATGATCTCTAGACACGTCCATGGAGCTTTCTTTTCCAGTTTATCCCAAAAGGTTCTACAAACTATTGAACCACGTGGTTACCTGTTCCCAATTAATATCCTAATGAATCTTCCCCTCCCCCCCCCCTCATTCTGTGCTGAGGGCAGTGAATGAAGG
>SEYY01020157.1:50000-54082 GCA_009176605.1 Armadillidium nasatum
AGTTCTGAAGGAGCCTCAGAACACCCAACTTCTTAGAAGCTTGTTTAGAAAGAGAAGTAATGTGATCTTTCCAAGAAAGATCACGAGAAAAAGAAACACCAAGAATATTAAGGAGAGATGAAGGTTTGAGTTGTGTGTTTTTGAAGAAGATATAGTTGTGTGGAAGATTGTGTCGAGTAGAGAGATGGAGGAATTGAGTTTTTGAGGCACTGAAAACGACTGTTTTCCCTGCACCAATTTGAAATGCGAGATAGATCAGGGGCTTGTTGCTCCAAGGCTCACCCTCCTTGCGTCTATTAACTGTTGTTAAGAAGGTCGCCTTTCAAACTAAAAAGAGTAATGAAGGGTGGAGCTATTGGCATAGGAGTGGATAGGAGATGAAGTAATAGAAGGAGGTCATTAATAAAAAGCAGAAAAGTGTTGGAGATAGGACAGAACCCTGAGGAACACCACTTTTAATAGATTTAAAGGAAGAACGGTGACCGTCTACAACTGCTGCTATAGAACGGCCGGAAAGGAAATTAGAGAGAAGGAAAGATTCCGAAAGAGGCAAGTTTGGAAACTAAAACTTTGTGCCAGACTCTATCGAAGACTTTCGATATGTCCAGCGCGATAGCAAAGGATTCACCGAAATGAAGAAGAGGGGAGGACCAAGAGTCAGAGAGAAGGGAAAGAAGATCGCCAGTAGAGCGTTTCTTACGAAAGCCATACTGGCGATCATTTATAAACATTTTTATAATTTATTATTATGATTTTGTTTATTATTATTTTTTTACTATTTCTATTATTTTATTGGTTATTAATTATGGGTTACTAATTATATATATATATATATATATATATATATATATATATATATATATATATATATATATATATATATATATATATATATATATATATATATATATATATATATGCGTATATATATTTATTATGTGTGTGTTTTCAAAATATTAAATTTTAAAATTAGTAATTTCAAAATGTTAAATTTTAAAATGAGTAATTTAAGTGATTAACAAACAACAAAAGCATGCAATTATAATAACGGACCCCTGTTCAAAAATTTTGAAATTTTAACACAAATGAAATTCTCACAAAACTTAGTATCAGTCATTCACTCAATTTTGTTCCCTTCCAGTTGCAGATCAGAAATTTAAATTTCCACTATACAGGTATATTGATCCATTTTAAAATTTCTTTGAAATAATAGGAAAATGAATCGAACACAAAGTGGAAAGGAAATTGAATCTATGAAAAATTGTGAAGAGCCAAAAACCTCGACGGACTCAACAGAGGGTATGGGTATTCTCTATGGCGATGAGACTAAGTTTTTTAAAGGTTATCAAAAGGCTACGTCAATAGAGCCTAAGGAACACAAGCATTCACGCCATAAGGATTCTATTTCAGCCTCTTCAGATAGACAATTTAGTAAAACAGTTTTTTCTCCTGAAACTTCGTCAAAAGTAAGCTTAACGAAAATCTTTTACATTTCAACGTGTTAGATATTTTCATTATTTCACATGTTTTTAAAACTGAAACTAGACAATTGCAAGTAAGTTTAATTTATGAAAACATGTTTTCACATATATCTTTAATGTTTTTACATAGGTTTATGTTTACACATAGATCTTTAATATTTTCACATGAACTTTTTGTCTTTTTAAGTTTTTAATAAAAAAAAACTGAAATTAGTGTTAGAATAATTAATTCATCTTTAAAATAGTTTTCAAAGTATAATTTTTATTTTGTTATATTTTGTATTTGCTACTCTGATTAGCTTTAATTTTGCTGCTAGTACCAAAAAAATTAATAGCGATGTAAAAATCATTAAAAATTTTCCTTTTTAGTTATAAAAATTAATTAGTACTTTTGTGTTACTTCTTTTTGAAAAAATCATAAAATCATTCGTACGGTATTCTCAAAATTCCTTTTCAGCTCTTTGATAAAACTGCAAATTTCTCGAACCCGCGAAAGAATAAAAGTAGCACTGAGCTTGAAGATGTTAAAACCCCTGAAACTGGAGAGACCAAAAGTTCAAAGCAAGCTAAACGTGTACAATTTAGAGGAACGGGCTGCGTTTCATGTGATGAGAGTTTTGATGTAAGTTCAATGAATACAATTAGCATTGTCACCTCTTATTTATTTGGTCTTTTCAAAAGTATTGATGCAATAAATTATGCGTGGATATTAGTTAAAATAAAAATAAATTTTATTAATTATTATTATAAAAATAATAATATATATATATATATATATATATATATATTATATATATATATATATATATATATATATATATATATATATATATATATATTATAATATATATATATATATATATATATATATATATATCTTAAACGCCTTATCAGAATTATTTTAATCGTCTACCTTCCATTGAAGAGCTGACACCTTCGTTTAGCAAATATAATAATCCTGTTAGTTCCCCAGACCCTGGAAAGACTGAACGTTTCATTAAACCTCAAGATGAGGAACATCAAGAAACTGAAGAGATTAAAAGTCGTCAACAATCTATATATAAAGAATTTGCTAAAATGTACTTGAAATCTTCACCTGGAATTGTGTTTAATGCAAGTTCAACAAACATTTTAAATTTCTCCTTTTTAGAACTTGTATTTTCACATTTTGCTAATACTATGATAATTATTTTTGGAATAGATCAATAAATTAAAAATGATGAAATGAAATCAAATGTAATCATCAACAGTTATACAGATTATTGATTTCTTATTTTGAGTATTAAAATTGGCATTTTATACCGTTTTTGGATTTAAATTATAATTTCTTTCCTTACAGCCGAAAACAAGAATGGTTCAGACGTGGTTTTGCCTCGGAGATAATGAAACATTCTTTTAAATATTTTAAGCATTCTAATTTCTCAGACCCTGAAGATCCTACAAATCCCACTAAAACTGAAGGTGTTAAATAACTTGATGTTGTAGAGATCAAAGATTGAGGCTCTCCTTTATCTCTTCTAATAAGTCCGATACTTTCTTAGGCCCTGATCCTAAAGATGTTAGAAAACCTGAAACTGGAGACTAAAAGTTCTCGACAATCTGTATGCATGAACTGTACTACTTCACATGAAAATTATTCTGATGTAAGTTCTATGATCACATTTTACTTTTTTACCTGTTGACATTTTTCTCTTCACATTTTTTATAATTAAATTAAATTTGTAATATGGGAATAAAATTCATTAAAACAAATTTATATTATTAATTTTATTATTTTATTATGACCTTATGATTCATAAATATAGTATTAAATAAAGTATAATTTCTGACATCCAACCTTATCAAAACTATTTAAGGTTACTATTTGATTGTACAGAAATGTTCTTTATTTTAGAAATATACTTATTTCTCAAGCCCTGGAGTGACGAAGTTGCTTTGAACCTGAAATTTTAAGGACTAAAAATTTTCAACAATATGCAGATATATAATATGTATGATCGAACTTAACTTCTTCACCAGAAACCTGTTTTAGTATAAGCTCAACGAATACATTTTTCATTTTCAAGTTTTATTAAGATATTTCCCGTTTTTGCTAATATCATAAAATTAAAGGTTAAATAAAAAATAATCATAAGTTATAATAGGGGGAGGACATAGCGTCGTTCAAAACGAAAGTACCCCCTCCCCCCCCCACACACACACTGGGCCAAACCCGCGGAGTGATAGGGTAGGCTATACCATTCCACTTCACTCCGTTGCCCTTTGGTTCGTTCCTTTTCTCGTTTCATCTTCGCATTGGGTCTCTAGTGTACCCTTGACTCAAATTGGAGTGTCAATAATCCCACAAACTTCCTTTTCTTCACATGTATCCTACAAATTTACAAACATTTACACGTACATTACCTTTCTAAAAAAAATGGCGAAACGTAAACCTGCCTCGGAGAAGCCTGGAGGGGCTGCTTCCAAATATAGCCCTTTATCCACCCCTTCTTCCTCCATCCTTGGGAGTTGGTGGCCTCCAATGGTTGGTGCCACCAAGACCTTGAAGACGACTTGCCCTGCTGCACGGTCTTCTTTTTTATTAACTTCTGCAACATTCGC
>SEYY01020158.1:40000-45000 GCA_009176605.1 Armadillidium nasatum
CGCTGTTCTTATCATTCAAAATTACTGATATCATTTTTATCAATAATTTGATATATTATTATTATTATTATTATTATTATTATTATTATTCTTATAATTGTAATTATTAATATTATTATTATTATTATTATATTTCATAGTTGTTTATTTATTTATTTATTTATTTACTTTTTCTTTTTAAACCAAGAAATAAAAATAATTATGCTTCATAACGTAACATAAATGGCTATATATTGAAAATATTTCTGATAGTTTTAGATAAAAAAAAAAAAAATTGGAATGAAAAAATTTAATTTTGAAATTTATTTAAAATGTAATAGTTACTCATTTAAAACTGTTTTCTTTTTATTGTTTCCTTAAATTTTGAGGAGAAACATTAAAGTTTTGTTACTGGGTTAATAATAATAATAATAATAATGATAATAATTATGTTAATAATAATAATAATAATAATAATAATAATAATAATAATAATAATAATAATAATAATAATAATAATAATAATAATAATAATAATAATAATAATGATAATAATAATAAGAAGAAGAATAATAACGACTAAAATATGAATAATAACTATAATAATAACAATCTAAATTAATAATAATTATAACTATAAAAATAATAATAATAATAATATAATAATAATAATAATAATAATAATAATAATAATAATAATAATAATAATAATAATAATAATAATAATAATAACATATAGCCAATTTTCCTTTTTTCTCTTATTACCTATTAAAAAAATATTTTAAAATAATTATTTCCTAATATAGGATACAATATACATATATATATGTAAACTATTTACATATGAAAAAATAATAATAATAATAATAATAAACTACATAATAATGCTTGTATAATAATATATAATCTAAGCCTAATTCTATAATAATAATAATAATAATAATAATAATGAAATCGAAAAAACTTTCATTCAGCCAAAAAAAAAAAGTTTACAAATAATATTCAAAATAAGAAATATATATATATATATATATATATATATATATATATATATATATATATATATATATATATATATATATATATATATATATATATATATATATATATATATATATATATATATATGTACTTTACGCTTGTAGAGTGAGGATGTGGTTTGTGTTGTGTTCTTTTAGTTCTATTTTAATTTGTGATAATTTCAAATTTTAGTTAATAATTTTCAAGTTTTAAAAGTAAATAATCCTGTGCAATTTTTAGTGTTTTATTATTGTGCTGCGTTTTAATATAATTATGAACTACAGTAGTGAAATTTAAGCTACTAGCAACTCTTCCGGTGGAATTTTAAGATAAGTTTTAATCGATATTATTATTATTATTATTATTATTATTATTATTATTATTATTATTATTATTATTATTTTATTTTTGCAAATAGTAGTTTTATTAATATACGGTCAAAATTTCCCTTTTACATTGATAACTTTGAATTTATTAAATATTTTAAAATATTGAGAACAAGGGAGAATCGTAGTTGATTGTGGGAGTGCGTTGGGGTGTTGAGTTGGGGGTGGTTTAGTTTGCTTTAGGATGGGAGCCTCGAGGGAACTGGTGGTATCCTAACACACACACACACACACACACACACATATATATATATATATATATATATATATATATATATATATATATATATATATATATATATATATATATATATATATATATATATATATATATATATATATATATAGTCAAAAGTTTCAGGATAAACAGCTTTTTTAATATCGACTAATTTAAGGTAAAGCTAAATGAAAAAGACAGATTTTTTTTAACATTAGTGCTTAAGAAAATATCTGAATATTACCTCCAACAAAAAAAAAAATCTTTTTTACTAGAAGTTTAGTTTATAGTAAAAACAATTAGGCCCCGATGTGAATTTTGGCTCGAGGTTTTTACCAAAAAAGTGATTTGCCAATTTAGTTTAGCATTATTTTAAGCTATAACATGTTTATTTAATTGTCAAATAACACAAAAGTTATTTAAATTATGATTTGTTCAAAATTACAGTTAAGCACTTTAAAAATTTATTTATTTAAACGGCATAAAATAGAAGCTACTCCAAATAAATATACAGAATTTCTACAGAAATCATGGGAAGCGACATCTTGCGGTTACAACTAGAACCACAGTTTGCATATGTGACTTTATCCACAAGCCTAGAATTTAGGAAAGTATTTTTTTTTTTTTCAATAGAAAAGGGTTAAACGCTGTAACTTATTATTTGGTAAACTTTGGTCAGGAGGAGCCAAAAGAACCATGAGAGGAAGGAAATAAAATCTAAAATTAAATTTTTGGATATTTGAGGAATTATCAACAGTTCAATGGAGATTGAGTATTTGGGGAAGAAATTAAAGTATTTATAGAGGTGGGAGTGTGCATTAACATTAAGTGTAAGGTTATCCGCCCCTTAGACTATAAAGAGATCGAACGGGAATGATCAACATATATGCAGTATCGTCAAAACCAATGCAGTGGCCCAATCAGTAATTATAAAAAATAAACCTAAAGAAGAGAGAGAGAGGTATTAAGGATTCACAAGTAATAACAAATAACGTAAATAACATTGATAAGTAATAGTAATGCAGGAGAGAGAGAGAGAGAGAGAGAGAGAGAGAGAGAGAGAGAGAGAGAGAGAGAGAGAGAGAGAGAGAGAGAGAGAGAGAGATTCTTGAGCATTCCTTATGGGGAGAGAAAACAGATAGTGAATGTTGAGACGGGCAACTTTTAACTATGCCCGAAATGTTTGTACTTCCTCTGACTTCAAGTGTGTTTTTTGAAATGCAAATAGTGGTTGGGGTTGACACAACCTTGCGTATGAGATCGGAACAGGAAGCTACCTTTTTTATGGCATACCATGAAATTAATATAGTTACTCCCAATACTACTATTAATAATAGTTATAATAATAATAATAATAATGATAATAATAATAATAATAACAATCAATATTATTATTATTATTATTATTATTATTATTATTATTATTATTATTATTATTATCGCTATCATTATTATTATGAAATTATTGTCTTATCGTTATTATTATTATTATTATTATTGCTATTATTATTATTATTATTATTATTATTATTATTATTATTATTATTATTATTATAATTATAATTATTATAATGGAGGATTGTAGACTGAGAGGTAGAGGACTGTTTACAAGAGTCCCTCTTACAGTTCATCCAAAGAACATTTGAAGAACAAAAATATTGACAAGGTGACGTCAGAGCCATTAAGTGACGTCATCAGAGAGTCTGGGATTACTGATAAGTCTTTTAGGATTATATTTGACTTTGTCCAGAAAGTCAGTAGATAAGAACAAATCTCCATTACTTGAGAGACATTCTCTATGAATGTGTCATTAACAGTGATCGTACGGAATTTACGATCCAGATCCCGATCCCGATCCTGCGGGATTCCGATATGTGAATCTCGATCCCCGATGGGAAAATTTTAATCACGAAAAATCGGGATCTCGAAAAATTCTGGTATTCTGATCCTGATATCCCGATTATTTTATAGCGAAAGTATTTTGTAATTTGGTTAAAATATTTCACAGAATATTCATAAAATTTCAATGATAAGTGCAACCAGCACTCAACATTTCCGATTTTATTCTCAGGGTAGCATAATTGCCAAGCATAAGCTCACTCGTGGAACAGACAAACCTCTTTTTATGTAGTTCTGGAATCAGTGGACAGGAATTGACTTCAGAGCTTCGGCGAAGTCTCAGACAGAACGAAAAGTCTGTGCCAGTTTGCCAGTTTCTATAGTTGTAATGTTTGGTGATTCTGTTCTACAATTCTACTGTTGCGAAATTCCTAATTAATTATCTTTTTGTTGTTATTTTTTGATCAGTAGGAGTATATAATGGAAGTTTAGGATATACTTTATTATATATAAATATATATATATATATATATATATATATATATATATATATATATATATATATATATATATATATATATATATATATATATATATATATATATATATATATATATATATCTTCAACGTTCCTATAATGCCGAGAAGAAGTTCCATTTGTCTGTACTTTAAGCTTCAAAGCAAGGAAAAGGGCTTTGCAGTTTGTCAACTGAAGCCATGCAGAGGTACGTGAACCACAAACATCAAGTTTAGTAGCAATTCGACAAAAGGAATGAGTGTTCATTTGCAGTCGAAGTATAAAAAGGAATTTGAAGAATGTAAAAAAGAAACAAAAAGTTTTAGAATCAGCAAAAATAGAACATTATCAATTATTGAAAGATGAAAAAGAAGATTTTCCGAATCTGGCTCACGTTGCTGATCGTTTCCTCGCAGCATCACTGAGTAACGTTTCATTTGAATGACAATTCAAAGTTGATAAACGCATGATTACTAACACGCGCTCTCGGTTGCTGTCACAAAATGCAGAGATGTTCATCTGGTTAAATTACAACGTTCGCGCAGTGGACAATAGCACTTTCTCGGTACTCAAGGAGCACAGGGAGTTCAAAAGCAAACACGAAGACACAGAACATGAATATCATTTGACTCCCGAGCTCTATACATATTACCGCAGTCAAGCGACAGCGAAGACAACGACTGCCCGATAAAGGAGGCTAATTAAAGGAAATAAGGAATGTTATTATTAATAAACTAAAAGGAATCTTTTTAAAAAGAATGTTATCAACCTTATAACGATATAAGTTCTTTAAAATTTAAGCAAAGCCGCTTTTGTATCCCAAATTGCACAGCACAAATTACGCTTGCGAGGTTGGTAATTATAATGCAGTAATGTCACATGTTTTATTTTCATTAAATAATAAAAAAAAAAAACCTGCAGCTTCATCGCCATAAGACGCTACCCAGCGTATGGATATGGGTTTTGCAACTATTGTAAATAGTGTACCGTGCACAGCCAAAACCAATACATTAATAAGAAATTCAAAATCTATTTGAGAGAG
>SEYY01020158.1:80000-82500 GCA_009176605.1 Armadillidium nasatum
AGTTTTATACTTGGGATAATATCAAGTCAACTTAAGATATACTCAAGCTACACTGTCAACTATTTCCAGACACACTTGCGATATCCTCAAGCTACATTTCCCAAATGCTTAAGCAACACTTGAGATGTGCTCCTGCAACACTTGAAATGTGCTCCTGTAACACTTGAAATGTGCTCCTGCAACACTCTAGATGTACTCCTGCATCACTTGAGATGTGCTAATGTAACACTCGAGATTTGCTCCTGCATCACTTGAGATGTGCTCATGTAACACTAAATGTGCTCCTGCAGCACTCAAGATGTGCTCCTGCAACACTCTAGATGTGCTCCTGCATCACTTGAGATGTGCTAATGTAACACTCGAGATGTGCTCCTGCAACACTCGAGATTTGCTCCTGCATCACTTGAGATGTGCTCATGTAACACTAGATGTGCTCCTGCAACACTCAAGATGTGCTCCTGTAACACTCTAGATGTTCTCCTACAACACTGGAGATGTGCTCCTGCAACACTTGAAATGTGCTCCTGTAACACTCGAGATGCGCTCCTGCAACACTTGAGATGTGCTCCTGTAACACTAGAGATTTGCTCCTGCAACACTTGAAATGTGCTCCTGCAACACTCGTGATGCGCTTCTGCAACACTTGAAATGTGCTCCTGCAACACTCGAGATGTGCTCCTGCAACACACGAGATGTGTTCCTGGTACACTCGTGATATAATCAAACAAAACTCGAAATGTGCCTAAGCGATACTCTAGCAACGCTTTTAGAATGCTCCATTTGCACTTGTTATTGACAAAAAAGGCTGACACCACCTCACTGATGACAAAAATTTACACAATATATTTTATTTAATTTATACTACGCTTCTGTGATGTCAGTCCAGCTTAACCATGTTAGAATGATCGTTATTTTCTCATTATCTGCGCTCGAGTAAAGTAATAGAAAAATAATAATAATAATAATAATAATAATAATAATAAGAAGAAGAAGAAGAAGAAGAAGAAGAAGAAATAATAATAATAACAGTAATAATATTAAAAATAATAATTATATTAATAATAAGAATAGTAATGTAAATAATAATAATAATAATAATAATAATAATAACTACGATAATTAATAATAATAATAATGATAATAGTAATAAAAATAATAATGATAATAGTAATAATAATTAAAATATTAATATTCACTATTATTATTATTATTATTATTATTATTATTATTATTATTATTATATTATTATTATTATTATTATTATTATTATTATTATTATTATTATTATTATTATTCTTATTAAAAATAACAAAAACACTAATAATAATAATATAATAATAATTGTAATTATGAAAATAGTAATTAAAATTTTATTTTAACTGAAATTGGCTTCTGGGATGACGATGTATTATTATTATTATAAATTAATTATGAAAAAAATAAAAATTCAAAATTTGTAAAGTTGAACTGAAAAAGAATTTAAAAATTAAAAAAAGAAATTAACACTTTTGTAATTTTAATTCAAATTTAAATCATATTTATAGTAATAAAAAACAAGCAGTAATACCAATAATAATTATAATAATAATAATAATAATAATGATAATAATAATAACAATATTAATAATGATAACAATAAAAATGATAAAAATAATAATAAATATTAAATAATAATAAAAAATTAATAATAATAAATAATAATAATAATAATAATAATAATAATAATAATAATAATAATATAAAAAGCTTTAGTATTGAAAATAATAATAATAATAGTAATAATACAAATAATAATAATAATAATAATATAAATGTATTACATTATGAGTATAGACCTAAAGTCAAAATCAGTAATTACCAATAAAATAATGTTAATAATAATAAATACAAAAATAAATATTAAATAAATAATTAAAAGAATAAGAATAAAAATAATTAAAATATTATAAATAATAGTGTTGATAATGATAATAATAATAATAATAATAATAATAATAATAATAATGTTTTCAATACAAATATGAATAAAACTAATAATAGTAATAATATAATAATAATAATAATAATAATAATAATATAATAATAATTATTAATAATAAGATTTAATATAATAATATAAAATAATATAGTAATAAAAATAAATAAAAATAATAATATAATAAAATAATAAATATAAAAATAAATTATAATAATAATAATAATAATAATAATATAATAATAAAATAAGAATAATAATGATAATAATAATAATAATAATAATATTAATATTAATATTAGTATTAAAACCAATGCAACAAAATACAAAGAAACACAATTACAAAATATAAATTATTAATGTTACTGAAAGTATTTGTGATTTAAAAACCACTGAAGGTGTTTTTTAAAAGGTTTTTTATTGTTTTTTATTATTTGAAAAAGAAAAGACGATATGTATGGAATCATCTAAAATTTATATGCTTTTATATCTATCTATCTATCTATCTATTTCTATATCTATCTA
>SEYY01020158.1:100000-127500 GCA_009176605.1 Armadillidium nasatum
AAACCGAGAATATTGAAGACATATGAATGTTTGTGTTCAGTGCTTTCGAAGAAGATATCAGGAGGTGTGGAAAGATTGTGTCGAGTGAAGAGATGGAGGAACTGAGTTTTTGAGGCATTGAAAACTACCATGCTTTCTCTGTCCCAATTTGAAATACGTGAAAGATCAGAGGTTAGTTGCGCCAAGGCTACCCTCCTGTAGTCTGTTAACTGCTATTTTGAGGAAAGTGTGGAGTCATCAGCATAGGAGTGGATATTAGATGAAGGAATAGAAAGAAGGTCATTAATGAAAAGTAGAAAAAGTTTTGGGGATAGGACAGAACCTTGAGGAACATCACTATTAATAGATTCAAAGGAAGAATGGTGGCCGTCTACAACAGCTGCTATAGAACGACCGGAAAGGATATGAGAAAGAAGACCACAGAGAGAAGGATATAGATACCGAAAGAGGGAAGTTTGGAAATCAAAGCATTGTGCAAGACCCTATAGAAGGCTTTCGATATGTCCAGCTCGACAGCAAAATATTCACCGAAAGCCGAAGAGTTGAGGACCAAGTGTCAGAGAGAAGGAAAAAAGATCACCATGCAGTAGAGCGTTTCTTACGAAAGCCATACTGGCGATCAGAAATAAGATTAAAAGAATTGAGATGTTTCCAAATCTTCCTGTTAAGGATAGATTCGAAAACTTTGAAGAGAACGGAAGTTAAAGAAATCGGAAGGTAGTTAGAGGGTTGGGAGGGGTCCCCCCTTCTTCGACACAGACTGAATGAGCGCACGTTTCCAGCAAGAAGGAAGGTTGAAGTAGAAAGACATAGACGAAATAGTTTACCAAGGCAGGGTGCTATCTCGGAAGCACAAGTTTTTAGAATTAACCACAAGGAGGAATACCATCAAGACCGTACGCCTTCTGAGTATGAAACTCAGAGAGAGGAGAAATGACGTCTTTAGAAGAAATTCTAATTTTAGACATAAATGAGTTGGAGGGGGTTGAAGGAGGAGGAATAACCCCGGGATCGTCTAAAGTTGAATTAGAAGCAAATGTTTGAGCAAAGAGTTCAGCTTTAGAAGAAGGTAAAACAGCAGTTGTGCCGTCGGAAGATACTAAAGGAGGGAAAGAGAAAGAAGCAAAGTTAGAGTTGACATTGCTTGCAAAATTCCAGAAAGAGAGTGAAGAAGAGGATCCAGAAAGATTATTTCATTTTCTACGGAGAAAAGTATTTTTGGTGTTACTATATAATGATAGAGTTAAACCAAGGTTTGTTAGGTTTAGTAGAAGGGAAATAATATAGAATGTACGCCTCCATGCCAGAGAGAATCACCTCGGTAATGCGTTCTGCACACCCCGAAGAACCCCTCCCACGGAAGCAATTATCATTCCAAGGGAAATCGAAGAAATACGATCCCAAGTCCGACCAGTTTGAGGCACCGAAATGCCACAAACATTTCCTTTCTATTTTATAAATTTTATTATTTTATAATTTATCAATTTCATCATTTTTCACTTTTATCATTTATCATTTCTTTTATTTATAATTTTAATTATTTATAATTTTTATTATTTATCAATTTTATCATTTATTATTTTTTTATATTCTATAAATTTTTGATACATAAGATCTTCTGACCTTCGTATAGGTTAAAACAGTGACCTCACCTGAGGACAGTGGGGAGGTCAGCGCCAGGTGACACATTGAAAATAAAATTAATATCTGTATTTTATTTTTTTGTAATATATATATATATATATTATATATATATATATATATATTATATATATATATATATATATATATATATATATATATATATAATATATATATATATATATATATATATATATGCGGCTCCGTAGCTCAGTCGATCGAGCACTCGTGATAGCAACCGAGAGGTCCAGGGCTCGAGGCCTGGCCGGAGCGGGAAATGTGAGCGATTTCTCCTTGCGCATAGCTCCGAATGACTCAGTCGTTAAACGAGTACATCAGTGGAGTGCTCTTGCCACTGATGGGAATAATCTCCGGCATCCGCGATAGGCCTTGCCCAGCCAGCGGTATCCGCCGTGGGCCCTTGAAACCCAGGGATCTTCCTCGAAAAGATCCCATTGACAGGACTTAGTCCTACCTGGGGGAAGGTGATATATATATATATATATATATATATATATATATATATATATATATATATATATATATATATATATATATATATATATATATATATATATATATATATATATATATATATTATAAATATTATATTATTATTATTATTATTATTATTATTATTATTATTATTATTATTATTATTATTATTATTATTATTATTATTATTATTATTATTATTATTATTATTATTATTATTATTATTATTATTATTATTATTAAGCTTTACGATCCACGAAAAATATAGGCTATATTTAAGTTCTGGCTACCATGTTTAATATATTAGGGTAGCTATGGGTAGCTACGATTCACCGATAATGGCAACCATAGTAGCTATTTTAATATTATATGAAAGCAGTGAAAGAAGTATACTTTAATTGTTTGCATTAAAACGAAAATATCGTTTGTGTAAAATATCGATATTTTCTAGGTCAATAATTAATGTTATAGGCCTCGTCAGAAGTTTTTATTACGTTTATTCTTCATTTTCATTCATTTGCATGCCGTGTTCTCTGAAAAAATTGTGAAAATCGGCTCTGAGGCCTTTATACTAAACAATCACCAATTTAAGCAATCACTTACTAAGGGTGTGTTCCATGGTCAAGATTCTTTAAGAATATTGAAGATTCTTAAAGGGAATTGGCGCTTAAAAGCGTGTCTCACTTGATGTTGCTGAAATATTTTTCTGCTCACAGCAGCGAAAATTGAAGATAGAAATTTCTGTCTTTAATTTTCGCTGCAGAAATCTTGAATGGTCACGTGATGTAAACAAACATCTGAGGAACTAGGGCTTAATTAAGGTGACTATCCGTCCAGATTTTATTGGAACAGTCCCGATTTTTTAATTAAGCCATGTCCCGAGTTTTTTTAGAGGGTAAATTGGGACGGATAATAGTATTTTATCCAACTTTTGTTTAAATTATGTAGCAAAAATGTATTTTTATTTTTTTATTTTTTTGTAGAATGTCCTTAACTAATAAACCATATGACTTTTTTTTAAAACAACAATCGTATTTCTTCTTTATATTAAAAATCACCCTCTTTATACATCCCTTAAAACCCAATGTTCAGAAGCGTCCCGATTTTTGGTCAGAAAAATATAGTCACCTTAAACTAGGCCGGCTTTCTCAATATTATGTATTTATTAATTTCACACAAATATATATATATATATATATATATATATATATATATATATATATATATATATATATATATATATATATATATATATATATAGGACCTTGTCACTTTCAAAGAATTTATTTTCAATTTTAAGCTAAAATCTTTGACATTTGTAAAATTCTAAATATATATAATATATATATATATATATATATATATATATATATATATATATATATATATATATATATATATACTCTGTTAGTATATTAGAGCTTTAGTTTAGGATTTCTAAAATATATCTATGCAATTTATTTTGATTGGAATACTGGTATTGCTTTATCCTAAGAACATAAGAAAATAGGTGGCGGTTATAAGCCATATGAGCTCTTTTCATTTTTGTTTTCTTTATTAATTTATTATTTTTCATCAATGCAATCACGAAGGATAAAAAAGATTGCCCCATTAATTAGTCTGTTTATATATAAACATATTGAGTTACTTTATATTAGGCTGTGGTTACTTCACATACTTTAATTTGTTTACTTTCGTCAGGTGACAATTGCTGCAGCGAAGTGTCCCACTTAATATTCAAGATTCTTCAAGATATTTTCGCTGCAGCTGGTTTAAGCAGTTACGTCATGCTTGATTTCATGGAGCACATCCATAATTTAATTAATATCATAAATGTCTTATGTAAGAATAAGTTACAGGATAACGTATGAGCATTGTAAAAGTATTACTTAGTAATTTAGATCAATGTTATAAATTTAGGACAATCAGGAATCCATATTTTTGATGTCAAAAAAGTAAAACATGTTTAAAATAGTTTCATAAATAACAGACTTATTATGATAATCACAATTATTTTTATATTTGTCTTTATTTATTTTCTTGATAAAAGTTTTACAGGAAAAACGATAATATTTGTTCAAAAAATTACTTAACGACGTGGTAGCTTAAATGTTTAAAATACGCAACTTTCTAGGACGAAGCGTGGACGAACTTTATTATAAAATAGTCGTTAATTTTAAATTTAAACTCATATGCAAAAGGGGCTTATCCCAGTTTGTCTATGAATCTCCCTATCTATCTGACATACTGCATGTATATATACATTAGTATATACAAAATTTATAGGGTAAACTTTGGTATATATATTTATATACTGTTGTACGAGTCAAACGACGATTTTAAAAAACTTTGGTGGCAGCCATGATTAAAAGCAATGGAACCAACAAAATTCCCAATAACTGAAAATAATTAGTTTGCTTTATTTAAAACAAATTAATAATCCAAAAATGCTAAAATAATTGTCTGTAATAACTTGCAAACAAATCTATCTGAATAACAATATTTGCAAAAGATATTTATTCTAAAAAAAAAGCCTTGGGTTAACTCCTCCATGTTTGTTTGCATCACATGACCATTCAAGATTGTGGCAATCTGAAGAAACAAATTTCTATCTTCAATTTTCGCTGCCTCGAGCAGAAAATTACTGCAGCAAAACTCGTGTGATAAGATACATGGGACACTTCGCTTTAGCTATCTTCAAATCCCTTAAAGAATCTTGACCATGGAACACACCTAACTTGTTTTAAAAATTGGTTATCCCTAGATTTTCTGTGGTCTAATATAAAAATATCGATATTAAAAACTGTAAAATTTCGTCGATATTATCGTTGAAAAATATCGATATACCGAGTTTAAAAACTATTCTTATATATATATATATATATATATATATATATATATATATATATATATATATATATATATATATATATATATATATATATATATATATATATATATATATATATATGCTTAGGTTAAGAAGTTGTCTGACCTTATATATTGATATTTCGATTTTATTTTATATTTTTATATCGATATTTAAAAATTTCGATAGCTTTAGTAATAATTTCCCTTGTATAGTGACAGGTTGTACTTTTTCGTTTTAAGATGAATGTTAAAGATATAGGTTTAATTTGTTCTATAGTTTGGTGTCTTCTTGCGTTTTTGCAACATTTTAAATTAGTAGTTACTGAAAAAGAGTGTGATAAGTGTAAACAAAAATGGGATATATAAAAAAGAAATGATGTATATATGGTGTAATATGACAGTAGTTCTGTGTCCCACGGCAACGTTCCATCTATCGGTTAGGCCTGTATCACTCGGCAACGTCGGTCGTTTAGGTTATGATAAATCGAACTAAGTACGCAAGAAAACTAAATAATAATAATTAAAATAAAGATAACAATAGTAGTAGTAATAATAATAATATTAATAGGCGTAAATGAAATGAAAGTTAAATAATAATAATAATAATACAAAAATGTCAAAAAATTTGCATTGATATACCGATGTTTCGATATATTGATATTTTCATACATCGAAGGTCAGGCAACTTCTTAAACGTTTACCATATATATATATATATATATATATATATATATATATATATATATATATATATATATATATATATATATATATATATATATATATATATATATATATATATATATATATATATATATATATATATAAATGAATAAACGTATTGATACCTTGATATATTATAGAAAAAATATTATCGACTTTTCGATATATCAAAACTCAAAATATCGATATATAGTTACTTTTCAAACTTTGATCCTACCTACTGAGTAAATTAAAAACAGCTTTGGTTAATTTTTGTTAGGCTGTGCTAAACAGTAGTTTAATTATAGTGTACTATGGTTTAATTACACTAAAAGATTCGTGGTTTTAGTAGTAAGAAAATAAAAGAGAGAAAATATTCATCAAGCTTTGAAATTTTAATGTCTGTTCTTAAATTTAAATTAGTAGGTCATTGTGGGAAATTACTTTCTTAAAAAATTATTTGTTAATTAACCTTGCCTGTCAAAACTATACTTGAGACCAAGAGTTTCGAATCAAAAAATGTTTTAATTTTCAATTTGCCAAAAAAAAATTTTATAACTTTAATTTGAGGTAGATTAGCCATCTATTATATTTTGAGTAGGTTATATTGCTTTTATAAGTTTTTAAAAAAATAGGCCAAACCTTTGTTTGTAAAGGTTTTGAAGTTTAGGCATCACTAAACGATACTAAACTATTTACAACTAATTTAAAAACTAATATAAAATATAAATTTTTGGGTTGTTTCTTTAGTTCCCTGGCACCGTGATTTGGTGTATGTGAAGAATATAAGAAAATAATAGTAAGAAGCCCTAGGGACATATAAAGATTGTCAGACAGCTATAGAAGCCACTGGGGGTCGTGTATCAAGACTATCTCAGTCAATAAAAGAGCCTCTTGTAAATCAGTATTCATGAAACTTTAATATAAAATTGTATTATTACCTATTTATCATAAATTAATCATATGCATAATATATTTTACCCTCATATTTGTTAATTTGCTCCCTTTCAAGGCTACAATTAGCAATCAATTACCAGTGGTTATTGAAATCATAATTATTTATATATTTTCCTACTTTACTAATAGACTTTTAACTATCTTAATTTCAACATAAGAAAAATAATTACATTAAGAAGCTCTTAAAGTCTTATAAAGATTGTCCCAGCCAAACGTCTAAATATGTATGTAACAGATAAAATATATAACCCAGATTTCACAATATATAACTAAATATTCAATATCAAAAAATTATACTCAGTTTTGTTAATATCATTTACATATAAAAGTTAATTCATTTTCCAACCACAAATATTGAAATTTTAGGTTATATATATATATATATATATATATATATATATATATATATATATATATATATTATAATATATATATATATATATATATATATCTTTCTTTATGGTCATTTTTTCTTTGTATAACTGTGAAGATGAATTCATCTGAAATATTTTTTTTTTTTGGTTAATTGATATACGGAAAATGATCTTGTAAACTAAAAATACCAAAAAGAAAAATTTAATTAACAAAGGGTAATAATTACTATGATTTAGCAATATATTGTACTACTATAATGCACAATATCATTTAGCTTTGCATTGCCAGGTTGCTGGATCAGTGTCAAAGAGAATCATACAAACTTTTATAAGCTACTTTGAAGCCAAAGACAGGTTTAAAAAATAAACAAATTTCTTTAATATATTGAAACTGTAATGATAAAATTGTATGAAATAAAGTAAATTAGATATATTCAATTGTTTAAAATTTTTTTAATATATATATATATAATTTTTTTTTTTATGGTGTGGTCTCTTGAAACAAAGAATTAAAAAAGTAAATAACAAAGATACAATATTATTCTTCTCGTTGCTTTGAATCTTTTAAAGAACCAGGGACAAGTGATGATCTGGATGAAAAGAAGTCAAGACTGGAGCTTCAGACCATTGAAGCAAATAACATCACAGCTAAATATCAGGGAAAACTGAGGTTTGCCTGCCTGGGTTAAAATGGCAAATTATACTTATTAAAGGGACAGTCCAATTTGAAACAATTTTTTAATTTTTTGCTGATTCTCCTGAAATTTTCATTGTACATAGCTTTTTTCCTTGGTGAAAAAAGTCCATTTCTAGTGTTTTTCTGAGTCTTTAACGGTTAAAAAGTTTTTTTTTTTTTTTTTTTTAAATTTAACCCTTTTTTAAATCAATTGTGGGCCAAACCAGTTTTTGGAATTACCTGAAATTTGGATTTTACATTCAGAATTCTATGGGCTACAAATTCTTCTAACACTTTTGTTCCCAGAGTTATAGGAAAAATGTTAGAAGCCCAAAACTGACCAACTATCAAATTTTTTTTTTAATCCCTCTTCAGACAAAAAAAAAATTTAAACTACAACTATAACATTTCTTATTTTTGGTGGGCATATAGAGAAGGAATAGGGCTACAAATTCCTTTCTATAATTTATTTGATGCGATTCATTGGTTTTGAGATATAGCCTCTCAAAAAAGGTCCATTTTTGACCAAATTTCAAAAATTCCCAAAGTTTGAGAGGCTATACTCGCTTCAAACAAATTGCATTTAATAATGCACTAAATAAAAGTTGCAGCCCTGTCCCTCCTCTAAACCATATCCAAAAATTAAAAATTAGTAGGTGGTATTTTTTATTTTTTTTTCTCCAGAAGGGTACATTATTTCAAAATTATTATTTTGTTTATACTTTCAGTCACTCTGGCTAAAAGATTAGCTTCAGCAGTATGGGAGTACTTTACAATGTTTCAGGATAGGCTCGAAATAGCTAAATGTAACATCTGCAGTCAGGAAATTAGAAGAGGACCTTCGGGTGCCTAAAGAAATTAATTTTTAACCAAATCTGAATGAGGTCATCTAAAATCAAAACACAAAGATGAACATTCACTAGTCGAAGAGGAGGGGTCAAAAGAAGCTTTAAAAAAAGAAAATGAAAAAAAATCTTAATTTTCTTATATTTTGTTTGATTTAATGCACCATTAATAAGTATAATTTGCCATTTTAACCATGGCAGGCAAACCCCAGGTTTTCCCTGATTTTTAGCTGGGATCGGGGTTTGCTGGGGCCAGGGTTCCGATTGGTCCTTAGGATTAATCCTTATTTTTAAGTGAAGTTCACTTGACCAATATTTTTTGTTACATTAATGGTATTGAAAAATATCTGTGATCTATTATATATGTTTGTTTCAACCTATTATACGAGTACATTCTTATTTAAATCAGTATTTAATTGCAGAAACTAATATTACAATGAATAAAATTATTCTGTATGGAATTAACTACTACTAGAATGACTGGCGGGGGAGTTGAGACCAAAATACCTGACTCTGACTAACTCATTCTTCATTTCTTGTTCATCTGACTCAGATTCCTAAATCTGCTATGATGATAATTACATAAGTTGTTACTTTATGACCATGTGAGTCCTCAGGCTATTTTTTAAGACTTATGACATAAGAGTTTTGATTTTAATGTGGTAGCTATGCTATTGACTTTTTTTTTTTTTTTTTTTAAATTTAATGTGCTAAAAAAAAAAAAAAAAGAAAGAAAGAAAAGAAAATAAATTACAACAGAGAAACTCTTAATTTGCAAAATTAATTTCTTAGTGTTACAAAAATTAAATGTGATTGAGATTAGAATAGAATCTGAATAAAATTTATTAAACCTTATTAGAAAGTAGTTATTTAGTTGTGCCCTCATTGCCATTTTGTTTAAAAAATTTGGATTGAAGTGAAAATTTTGATTTAAGAATTGAAAATTTTTCTGGAAGTGGAAGAGCCCCAAGAACATAAAAACTGAAACAATAAGAAACAACATTGGCCTATGAAACTGTCATGCCCAAGCATGTAGTTTAAGTTAAAAAAAAAAACTTTCACACACGTCTTAAAATATCCAACCACAGCCTTCTAACTTCCAATAAAGTCAGGCATCAATTTTATTTCATAATTTTTATGCTGCAACTACTACTAAAGACGTCAATTAAAATAGGTATTTAAAATAAATATAATTACTAATACTTGAATCATTCATATACTTAAACAAACCTATTTTGAAAGTTGTAAATGAACTACTACTTAATACAAAACGAATAAAATATATAGCTTTGTCCACCTGAAATGGAATTATTAAAATTTATTTAGATTTGATTGGAGTTGGTCAGTACATTTCAACCGACTGTTATTCCAGTAACACTTAAAATTGCTTCAACATCTCGAATCCATAAAAACAAAGTCTCAAATGTACTGAAAATTTTATTTATCATTTCTGAAATTTTTTTTGATATTTAAACAAGTTTTACTACTAAAAAAGTGCTAAAATCTTTGAAACTTTTCTTTTCTGAGTCATGTGTAACCATTTTTAAAATTTTATCAGTATAACTTGTCATTTTCACAGAGCAGTTAATATATACAGTATACATGAACTTTTCAAATTAATTAAATTGTATGCAGTGAAATTGTATTTCCAGTTTTAATGTTACAACATTATCCCCTTCCCCCATTATATATATATATATATATATATATATATATATATATATATATATATATATATATATATATATATATATATATATATATATATATATATATATATATATATATATATATATATATACTCGAGATTTTGCTCCTATTATCTCATGTAGATCAAAATTATTAGGTTATATTTATATTTAAATGCATCTTTTAATATTTACCTAGTTTTAATCTATCGAAAATATTGGAAGAAATGAATGAGAGTTACTTTCTATTAAGAGAAATTCACGTTATTTACTTATTTTAAATTTTTTTTTTAATTATGTAATCTCTAAAATTTTTGATTTTGTTTATTTTACAACAGCTAAAGTTAATAATGGCATTTTCAGCAGAAACAGAATTAAAATCAACCTTTCCCCCTCCTCCAACACAGTATATTAATCTTTATACAGATGAAAATGTACGTAGAGGAAGGGTTCCTAAACCTCCACCACAACCCCATGGAGAATATTCAATGTTTGGTACTGCTTTTAATTCGGAAGATGCCATTATTAGGCCACTTGAATCTCAGGTAGAAATAAAATATAAATACTTTTTTTTTTTTCATAGAATCTTTAGTTTGTATTTTTAAAGTAACAATAGAATTCAGTTGATATAAAATTTTATGTAATATTTTGAGATTTTTAGTTTTCAAATTTTTTTTTTTTTTTTTTTAATTGATTTTGGCAGTCCATACGACGATTGTATCCCCAAAGTTTTGACCACCGCAGAGAATTGAAGAAATTGAATCATTCCATTTTAGTAAATTTTATGGATTTATTAGATATTTTAATAAAGTGTCCTGATTCCTCGAAGAGAACAGATAAAATTGATGATATTAATTTACTCTTTATCAATATGCATCATTTAATAAATGAATTTCGACCTCACCAAGCAAGAGAAACTGTGAGAGTAATGCTGGAAATGCAGAAACGCCAAAGACATCAGGTATTTTACACTATGATAATTACTTTCCTTTAATTTCTTCAGTATATGAAACTTTATCCAAATATATATATATATATATATATATATATATATATATATATATATATATATATATATATATATATATATATATATATATATATATATATATATATATATATATATATATATATATATATATATATATATATATATATATATATATATATATATATATATACGAAGTTTTAGGAAATGGCAAATAAAAAAAAAAATTTTTTTTTTTTTTCAAAATATTTTTATAAAGGCAAACTAAATTAAAATTAAGAAAAAGAATTTAACCATAAAGTTTTATTGCTACAAAAATTTTAAAGCAATTAGCATTTTTTTTTTAAACTTTAAACATATAATAAGAATATTGGGTGAAGTTTCATTAACTATTCGCTAGTGTGTGAAAAGTCTGAAATTGTCATTTCGTAATCTTTTCTCTTCTTCATATCCAACACTCAATACATTACTTATATAGGCTTAAAATCAGTTCATTTTTTGTGAGGAACATAGGAAAATAGAGACAGTAAGAAGCCACAAGGGCCTATCGAGACTGTCCCAGTCCTGATAATCCCTTGTGGCTTCGTACTGTCTATATTAGCAGTAATATATGATGTATATATTTTTAAATATATTAATTATTGCTGGGTAAGTTAAAGTGCCAGGATCGACTCCCTCGTTTTCGAAGTTTCACTCGACCAATTAGGGTAGATAAAAATGGATATCACTTTTTTGTTCAAGTTTGAAACGGACATTCCTTAGCTTCATGCTAGTCACGTGAATGAAAGATTTGATTTGCAACTCAGCATATATCCGTTTGGAAGTTAAAGAAAGAGATTATCACCCCCTGATGACGTCAAAATTCTGAGGAAACTTATTTTCTAGTTCTTTTTGAAGAGTAAATTAAGAATGAGTGAATTATGTGTTTGCGAAAGATGTCTCTTAGGTTAAAAGTAATTAAACGCTTCAGAAAGTTCAAAGGAATTAATTTTCTGATTTATTAAGACGTTTTATGTCCGTGACTTCCACTTTATTCAGCTCGACATGAGTAATTCATATAGAGTAGGATTTTTAAACACGAATACGTTTCATTATTCATGATGTATGCTACATAGGAACATAGAGACAGTAAGAAGCTGCAAGGGTCTATCGAGACTGTCCCAGCCCAAACAAATGACTATCAATAATAATCATACACGAAAGACTAGGTCTATCCTATCCCTAGTTATCAGTTCATGCAAAGATTCATGCTCATACTACTACTAATGATTAAGACTAATGTGGTTGTGATTGTCCACTTCATTCAGCTTAACAAGAACATTTAATTCATGAATTTTATAATGAAGGATTTTTTTTTTAAATAAAATTACGTCTCATTTTTCGTGACGTATTTTAATTAATATTTTTCAGGTTTCCGAGAGGTTAGAACGACAGGAAGATGAGGTATCTAAAATGGTTCGTGACGCTTTATCATCATTACCAGAAGTGACCATGGATTGCAAACTACTAATACCAACTTTGGAGGAAGAAAAATTGACCAAGAAATCCATCCCTTCGACTCCTAGTGACGACAGGTGCACGAGTTTAGATAGGCTCATGTGTCGGATCGTCGATTCTCTCTAAATTTTTCTAATCAAGATTTATAACTTATTAAATTATTTTTTTATATAAATTTTTATTGCAGTTATTTATAAGGAAAATTTATTATGTACCAAAATATTATACGAAGATTAGAACTTCTGGGAAATCTAGTCCAGTGAGTATTTTAAAAAAATTTGGCATTTTCTATTTATGAATGGTACATTATATATATATATATATATATATATATATATATATATATATATATATATATATATATATATATATATATATATATATATATATATATATATATATATATATATATATATATATATATATATATATATATATATATATATATATATATATATATATATATATATATATACTGATGCTGAATAATAAGAGGAATATTAAATAAGTGCCTTGTCAGTAGTGTTCATTGCCAGCGTCATCTGTTGGACAGAAAATTAACTAAAGAAAGTTTTGCATAATATAAAAGTGATTAATTAAGATACCAATTTGAAGGAATTTTTTTAAAACTTTTTTTTTTTTTTTTTTTTTAGTATAGATTAAATTGTAAGTGGTTGAAATGAGTTTTAAAAATAAATTGACAAAAGATATAAAAAGTAGTCTTATGATATAGTTTACCACATTAGTTTATAAAAAGGTGTTTGAAATTGAGAAAAGAAACTTGATTTGTTGGTTGGTTGTTTGGTTGTTAGGCATTATGCAAAATGATCCTCAAGTATTTAGCACAGTTGTCAAAAGTTCAGTAATTTCTTTTAAATAAATTTTAATATATATATATATATATATATATATATATATATATATATATATATATATATATATATATATATATATATATATATATATATATATATATATATATATATATATATATATATATATATATATATATATATATATATGTATTGTGTGTGTGTGTGGGTGATTTGAGTGAACATTGAAAGGTACATTCATACAAAGCTCCTTTTTTTTTACCAAGAGATTTTTTTTACTTTATAGAATAGCTATTTCATTAAGTCTTTACTGCTGAATGAAAAAATATGACCTCGCATTAAAAAAATGGCAAAAAAAAACCTCTTTAGTATTGTGAAATTGGGAAGTGGACGCAATATTATATCCAATATGGGGGAGATGGGAAGCAAGTAATAACGCTAGAAACTAGTATGTGGATAGCGAAGGATTTGTGGCATTGTGGATTGCAAATTTTGTCAATAAAAAGAAAAAATGTGCAAGTATTTATAGAATGTCGGTATAAAAGTGGTACTGAGTATAAAGTTGCAAAGAAATGTTAGTTTTGAGGGATGATTGTCATAATTTGTAATTTTGTTTCTTAGACATTTGAAAAGCTTATCAGAAAAATGAGGCTCATTTGTACAATAAAGGTAAGTAAAGATAAAGAGGATTGTAAAAGACAAATGGTGGAGTAGAGCAAAAGATTGTAAGTGGAAAAGTATAGCTGAAGGTAGTTGTAATAGTTGCATGAGAAAGGTGAAACCGAAATGAATGTAGAGCTCATCTGAAATAGAATGGTAAACTCCAACAGGAAAATACAAAATGGAAACTCAGATGAAATTAAGCAAACGGAAGGAAGTGAACCAGGGCAGATTGCCTTCAAATGTTACCATCTAAAGTTGGCTAACTCTAATGAGAGCTATGATTAGGTTCTTTTAGGAATGTCCCAGTTAAATGTTTCCCAAATTGTGAAAATCTGTAGTACCATGATTAGAATCTTCCTCCCAATGATTGGCATAAATATATGCGTGTGTCACGGTGTGTGTAGAGAGAGAGAGAAAGAACTAGAGAAGTTTTAGTAGTTTCAGAGTTTTGATTTGAAATGGTTCTTTAAATGTCCAAAGTAACTAAAGAAAGAGGAGCATATTTCTGAAGGTCAGGTCAGGTGTTGAGAAATAAGTACAGATTATTCCATTGTAGAACCTTTAAAAAAATGCAGATTGCCTTAATATTTTCTTAATATGCAGTAAAAATTGAATGCCATGTTTATTATTTTATGCATAAAATTAAATACTATGCATAAATTTTTACGTTTTACGTATTTGATTTCTATTTAGATGAATAAACTTAAGTAACTATCATTTCAAAATGTTGGAATATCAAATTAAAAACGAGCTTTTTTTCATTTTAATTGGGTTGTTTCTCACTTTTTAAAATTTAGTGAATCTTCCGTTACATAAAAGGCAGAGGGAAGAGAAGAGGAGGAGTAAAAGCTGGAAAATTTATTTAAGTTTCATAACTAATTGTTTTGATTACTAACTAACCAACCTTGAATAAAATAATTTAAATGTTTTATTTTTTATTTCATTATTTACGAATAAATAAAATATAAATGTTGTAAAGATATTTTAAGTTCCTTATGGAAATCCGTCATCATCTTCCTCAGCCATTTCTTTTGCAAGCTCTAGATCTTGTTGTTCGCGCTCGCGTCTCTCCTGCAATAGAAAATTAAAATTTTGCTACCATTATTATTAAAGAAATGGGGCTAGGACATGGAGGTAAAATTTTAATCTAAATCGATGGACAAGGAAATATCTGTAGGTACATTTTTTTTTTTTTTTTTAGCTGGATTGGCGCCCATCCTTTACAGGGAAAAAAAAAATCTGGAGTCAGTTCAGAAGCAATTTAGAGAATCATAATTCCTACTTTAGGTTCTTAGTGGATTTTATAAAATTAAAAGATTGAAAAGCGATAAACACTATTAATAGATCGATGTACAATGGGTGGGTGGTTCACAGGTCATTCACCCCTCACATCGGTACCGTTTACTGAATATGTAAGACAAAGGATAAATTATACATGCTAACCATGATCCAATATCTTAGATTTCCAAAAGTATTTAGTAAATTAAAACGTTTTAAACAATCATTTGCATCTTTGAAATATGCAGCAGGTATATATACTTCTTGGAAGAAGAAAAATTTATTACATAAACAATAGTATAAAAACTTAACAATAAATCGTTCTTTTCAAATTCAAAAGGCCATAACTAATAAGCTTAAAGCGAGTAGCGAAGTCGCCATCTTACCTCTGCACTCTCCAAATCTTTATTGTAAGACTTTGGGTGGATATCTCATCGCCTTCACAGATTGGTTGTGGATATTCAAACAAAATGATATTCTCTGATGGAACACAGACTGAGGTTCTCGTGTGCAATAAACGTCAACAGTTTCCTTACTCTGCATGTAGCCTTTTTCATGATTAATGACAGCCTTAAAAAAAAAAATTATAATAATATTTAGAACCATTGAAAAATCGAAAGTGGCCTCTTCATTAGTACAAAATAATTACAGACAATTATTTGAAGCATTAAACTTAAATTTTAATTCCAATAATAATGGGGGGGAGGGAGAGGGAGAGAGGTTGAAGCAGTAGAATTTGTCATTTCCAGTCTATGAAATGTTTCGCCAATGATTGGATTCTTTATGTAAAATACAAAGATAAGATTTTTAGTGAGAATATTTTTTTATTTGTGTGAAGTGTATATTAAAAGTCTACAAATTAAGTTTTAAAACCTTTTACCATTTACTCAAATTAAATTGGCATATTTAGAGCCATTTCAAACCAACCTCAATAACGCCATCTCGGATAGCTTTTGCTACAATAAACTCTGCATCTTCTTTCGACCCCAACATCAACTTCTGAGCCACATCTGCCAAAGAAATTTTCGAGTACGACAAAGAAATCGGATCTCAAACCCGTTTTGATCACGTTATGACGAAGTCGAAGTATGAGCATAAATGTATGGTCCTCTTGGAACTACAGAAATGGAACTCTCTTTTATCTTTCATTATATAATAAAATTAAAACATCCAAACAGTATATTTATTATCTACCACGTAAGTAATTTACTATGCAAAAGTCTTCAATTTAAGTTTAAAACCTTTTACCATTTACTCAAATTAAATTGGCATATTTAGAGCCATTTCAAACCAACCTCAAAACCTTAATAAAATAAAACCTAATAATAAAGTGAAAGGCCAATTTCTCACCTTTGACTTGTGCTGTTCCAAAACTGAAGTGAAATGCTGCAGGTTGCCAAGTCTTACAGCCTGTGTCAATTCCAAGTACGGAGCGAGAGCGCGACGCATAATAGCTTGTCGAAATATCTACAATAAATATATATATATATATATATATATATATATATATATATATATATATATATATATATATATATATATATATATATATATATATATATATATATATATATATATATATATATGATCAATAATATTAAACTCCTTTTTTTTTTTATCGTAATCAAACTAAAAGTAAAAATTATACATATTTTCTTCTTTTTTTAAAAAAAAACCTGCATAAGAAAACTGAAAAAAACTTAACCTGTCTCTCAGGAATATCTCCAAGTAGTAACTCGACCACTACAGCTAACTTCTGAACTGCCTGACGGAAGCCAACGGCCGTTTGTTGAGGCGCTTTTCGAAGGGCTTGAATTAAATGTTTGTGAGCTTCAGAATATTCCAACTGCACTCCCTTAATACGTCCCATATAGTAATGATACCGAGCCAGTTCATTGTTATTTGACTGATATATATATATATATATATATATATATATATATATATATATATATATATATATATATATATATATATATATATATATATATATATATATATATATATATATATATATATATATATATATATAAAGAACAGCACAAACAATTTATTATTTTACATTTTACAAAAGAGTAAATTTTCTACAATACTGACATATCTACTAAACTCCTTAATAAAAACCAACTGGATTTGAATTAAAATTTCAAATTATTCCCACATGAGGACAAAAGCAATGAAATAAATAATTTTAAGAACTATCTGGTCTTCATTTAACCAAAAAAATAAAATAAAAAAGTGAAAAAATATAGCCCTCTGCCCTCCTCTCTCAATAACTGTCTTTTATCTACAAGTAAAATAATTGAATCAATCCAATGGAATCGAAATACTTATTTTTACTATTCTGTTTTTATCACAAACACAATCAAAAACTTTCATACTACAAACTCTCGCAAAATTTCCGAACTTTAATGCTTCTAATCCTAACATGGACTACAATCCACAAAGTTATCTTATCTTTTGGGGATATCTTTACTGAGGCACCGTATTTATTCCCATTTTAAGAACATTTAATTAGTACAAATTGAGTTTATGCACTTTTTCTTGATGATAAAACCAAATAAATGTAGGTACATAAATTTCACTTTATTATCTAGCAACAAATTAAGAAACCCTAAAAACGTGATTAGTACCTGTTGGGGAAATTCAAGTTTGACAATGAGTTTCTGGGCTTGGTCATAAAGTGAATAATGCAAATAATTTCTCAGAAGACAATTGATAAGAACAGCTTGACCCTCGTGATCTTTCTTTAAAGTTGCATGGCAAAGACGTTGATGCAAAAAGCTGAAGAAAAAAAAAGAATTACTATATCAAATAAATACAGGGAAATAACAAACTATAAACCAAAAGAAGAAAGTTCACTGCATAAATAACAATAATTTCCAAATTAGTGAAGCTTCAGAAATGACATACAAAAATATTTACTATACTAAAGTTATTTCCCTTCTAACTATAAAATAATATAAAAAAAATAAATCAAAAAGTCAAAATCCCTCAATCCCAAAATCCCTACATAAATATTCCAGCTTCATTTCAAAATATTAATCATTTACAATTAGTTTTTAACGATCACATCAATAATAATTGCATTAAATGTAATACACAAGATCAGATTTACCTTCTAATTTCCTCCATCTTTTTATTGATTTCATAAGCCCTCGTGTGATAATAATAGCAACGAGCGGCGAGCAAATCAAGAGATCTTCTAGTCATGCTACTCACTTTCAACATCAACAAATCTGTAACAATTATTAAAAACGAAGGTTTTCCCTTATCATTTAAACAGATTATCAAAGGGTGATTTTTTTTTTTTTTTTATGATATTACTCAGACAAGAACCGAGTGGTGGATAAACCGTAAACGAGGTTAGTGTGACGTGAAAGAAATTATTTTCCAGTGAAACCGATATCCAATTTACTCCTAATTAGATAAAAGGCTAGAGTAACTTTACTAGTATGAGAGAGAAACAAAAACTACGAGAGCTACAAACTGTAAAAAGTTTCTTTGTGTGATTTAAGATTATAAATATTTTTCAACTATTGACCCTGCAGATTATATTCTTTCTACTAGAATACTAAACCATGACAGAAGAACTAGAAGTCAAAACAAGAAAATAAAAATAATAATAATAATAATAAAAAAAAAAGCCTCAAGTCTGGATGAGAAAATACTTCTTCACTAACAGTAGTTAATTTTTGAACGGTTTGACTCAAAATGAAATAGGTAGTATCTACCTTGCAACTTTTAAAAATAGGTTGGACAGTTAGATTAAAGATTTGGGTATTATGTAACAAATAATAATGGCTGTAAAAGAAAAGTGATAACTGTGGCTTGGGTTATAAACATAATTTGTTTTTGTGAGACAATGTACTACGAATTGAAATAATAGTTGCAGCAACAATAATAATACTAGTAATACTACTATTACTACTACTAATAATAATTTCACTTATCCTACAAAGGCACTGAATATTATCCACTTTATCTACATTGGATTTAGGTATAACTGATGGCTTTCAATTTTATCCATATTAAATCTTACATTTTTAAAGACATAATTTTTACTAGTACTTACTACAATACTAAAAACGTCATCAAAAGTTTTCATTTATTGTATAAATTATTACCTGAGCATTTAATAGCTTCTTCTTTCCTGTTTGTATCGAAGAGTCTGAGAAGGACAAGTAAATGAAGGTAAACATCAACTTCTAACAGAAGTTGTGAAGTTCTTTGTCTTCCACTGATGGCACCTATATAATGAGAAGCATTAATCAAAAAAAAAATAAAAAAAAATAAATATTTATAATAGTGTACAAATAATAATACAAATATATATACATTTTTAGTTTTTTTTTTCTTTTTTTAAAGTGAAAATAGTTTCTGGGGTCAAGAATTCGTCCTATGAGCCCAAATTTTGTTTCAAACATTTTAAATTTACATGCAAAGGTAAATATGTTTTTTAAATACAATGTACTACATCAAAACTTTTCAAATTTATTTAGTTTATACATAGATATATATATATATAGCAAAAGAAAATAAAAAATCAAAATTAGTAACAATAATAATAGAAAATAGAATAATATTATAGTACTAAGTATAATAATTATAATACCAATAATAATAATAATAATAATAAAAATTAAAATAGTGAAATCAAACTATAATGATGGTTATGATAATGATAATAACAATCACTACCATCATCATTATTATTAATTGTAACATACTTATAGAAGATACGTACATAAGCACTCTTTAGTATTTCAATAATAAGTATTTTTTTAATTAATAATTTATTAATTAATTAATAGTAATAAATGACATTGCAAGTGATTTTATTAAATTTCTTAAATTCACCTAACCAAGTAAGTAAATTCTTAAGAAAAATTAAAAGTATTAATTATTTTTAAATTAATACAATTAAAGGTTAAAAGATATTTTAATGAAGAATTTAATTATATTCACCTTTCTCAGTTTTCTCTGGTGCAGTTCCATCAGTTTCCATCGGTTCCTCAATAAACTGCAAGATTTGCTCTTTATCTTGCTTATTTTCAGGTCTACTATAATACATGCTAATAATTTTCCTCAAAATATTAGCAGTCAACTTCTTTCTAGTGGATGGGAGCGAGCGCAGAACACGCAACACAAACCTCGACTCTTTTGTGGTCACACTTCGTTCCACTAGTCTTATTTGATCTTTCAAATCTGTAAAAGAAAATTAGTAAATAACAAATTATAATCTCTTAAAATCACTAATAGAGAATATTTATTCAAATCACAATAACTGCTAAATCTGAGGTGTAATTTAATAAAAACTATGAAAATTTGATTATATTTATTACTTTTTCATAACCAAATATATTAATATTTGAATTAGGTTATTCCTAACAAAACATTTTTTCCTGTTAAATTTGTCACTCGTGATTAGCTTGAAGAATGACTTAAAATTTGAAGTGAATCTTAACCTATATACCTTCTAAGGAAAGTGTTTCAGTGTCCTTTTCCTTCTTCTCAGAAACAGAATCATTTTCGGATGAAACTTCCATTTCCTCAACAGTCATTTTTGCGTTTTAAAATCAAATATAAACTCTTTATTCAATAAATCTACTTTAGGAAAAAAAATATATAAATTATGAGCATAAATTAGAGCTTATTATTCACCAAAAACCAAAATAATAAAATAACTTTAGAAAAACCTAACATATTACACTATTACAATCTAAGAATACCTCAATTTACAAGAAAAATTTTAATAAATTTATGATAAAAAAAAATAAAAAAAAATAAAAAAAAAATAATAATAATAATAATAATAATTCTGTAATCTCGTGATAGTATAAGAATACTTTTAAAATTAAAACTTATTTTTTTCTGACAAGTCAAACAATGGAAAATATTTTCCTCTATATAAAGCACTTAATTTTTTAAATTCTTAATACAAAATTTATGTATGTTTCATGTTTATATACAAAGTATATATATATATATATATATATATATATATATATATATATATATATATATATATATATATATATATATATATATATATATATATATATATATATATATATATATATATATATATATATATATATATATATATATAGGGCTGCAGGATTCATAAAATTAATGATAAATAATAATAATAATAATAATAATAATAATAATAATAATAATAATAAAAAGGAGTTTTAAAGGCCTATAACATGAATTATTGAGAAAGCTAAAATTAATGTTAAATGAACTTAATTTGTCCTTTTAGGCCATCTTGTTACAACTGTTCTAGGAGTGTTC
Organism: Armadillidium nasatum; assembly: GCA_009176605.1. Classification (NCBI taxonomy): domain Eukaryota; kingdom Metazoa; phylum Arthropoda; class Malacostraca; order Isopoda; family Armadillidiidae; genus Armadillidium; species Armadillidium nasatum. Next base: position 121,809 of record SEYY01020158.1, read on the forward strand.
CTCCAGGGCTCAGAACCTTAAGAGTAGGAAAAGTAAATTAACTGGGAACAGAGTAAATGAGATTTTGGACATTTTTTTTACAGAGACGGGTATAAAGTATATATCTAGATTTTTGGGATAAGTTTTAAAGAAAGGAGGATATGTTTGGAAAAGATGAGTCCACCAAAGTAGAAAAAGTGTCAAAATTTTCAGTGAGGAAACATTGGAATCATATAATTTGGGAAACTAAATGAGGATAGAGGTAAAGGGCAAATTTATAAAAATATAGTATACAGACTTTTGTTTCTTTACAAATACTCAGAAATTTAGAAAAAAAAAAGATGAATTGATGGGGTACATAGTAGATGAAATATTGGATATTATTTGTATCACTGAGATGTGGGTAAATGGACGTGCATTTATCAATTCATTACAAGAATTTGAAATTGAGGGTTATTCATTTTATCTTTACCAGCACATTGGTAGGAAATTTGAAGGTGTTGCCTTTTATAATAGAAACATGATTCAATCTGTTCAGAGACTAGAATTTAAAGTTGTTACAGAAGTTGAATATTTATAGGTTGATATTGTTATGGGTAGTAAATAGAATAGGAGCCTTTTACAGATTCCCTTCTAGAATCAGGATTGAATGTTGCAATGATAAATTGAGATTATGGTAGCTTTCATTGTTAAAGAAGTAGGAATTATCATAATGGATGATTTTAATTTTTCTGATATTGACTGGAGTTCTTTTTCTTGTATTGATCAAACTAGTTTGCTATTTATAGACTGTATACTTGAGAATCTTTTAAGCCAGATAACTGATGAAGCAACATGATCTAATGCATTATTAGACTTTATATTTTGTAAATGAAGATTCTTTGGTTAATAATATTACAGTTGAAGAAAATTTGGGTAACAGTGATCATAGAATAAGGTTTAATTTAAATGTAATGGCTACACCACATTTATCTGAAGACAAGGTAAAAGTTTTTGACTTTAAAAATGAAGACTGATAGATTTAGAAACATACTTAAGGCCATTGACTGGGATAAGGAATTTGAGGACCAAAATACATTTCAAATGTGGGATACATTCAAATTAATCCAAGATAAAGTTCAGTTAGAATATTTTTCAGTTAAAGCAATTAAAGCAAATAATAGAAAGCCTTAATTGTTGAAGCAGAGATACGGGAAAAGTGTAAATAGTTTAAGAGGTTCAAAGACATTGGGAACATAATGGATTTAAAAACTTATAAAATAATAAGGAACAAATTAAATCAGGTAATAAGGAAGTCTAAAAGATAATCAAATTAATTTGGCAAAAAATATTAATAAAGATATGAAGAAATTCTTTAGTTTTTATAAATTTAATAATAATAGAAAGATTGGTCCTATTAAGATAAATGATAAAGTGGTTATCTCTGATGATAAATTAATCAATATTTTTAATACCTATTTTGTATCAGTATTTACACATGAAAGGTTTGATAACAATTACCTCAGAGAACAGAGTATAGATAGTATTGCATTCCCTAAATGTTGAACTTGATGAGATTAAAAATTTACTTGAACATGTTTATTAAAATAAATCTGCAGGTCTTGATGGTATACATGGAAGAATCCTAAAGGAAGGTAATAATAATATTGCATATGATTAATATGAATATTCAATAGGTCTCTTAATTATTGTGAGATACCAGGATTGGAATACTGCTTATGTGGTGCCTATTTATAAGAAAGGTAACAGGGATGATCTTGGAAATTACAGGCTAATTAGTTTAACCTCTTTGGAAATAAAAGTTCTAGAGAAAAAAAATAAGTTTAATAAAAAAACATTTAATTGATAATAAGATTTTTCAAGACTCAACATGGTTTTAGGAAAGGTAAATCATATCAGAAAAATCTTTTTAAATTTACAGAGTAAATTACCGATTCCATCAACAAAGGGGAGTCAGTTGATTTAGTATATCTTGATTTCAGCAGTTTTTGAAAAAGTATCTCATAAAAGGCTGATTTACTTATTATTTTCATTGTGGTTTAGGAAGGTTGGTTCAAAAATGGATACAAGAGTGGTTGAAGGAGAGGAGACAGTGTAGTATTAAATGGCAATAAAAAAAAATTTTTAGTATAAGACTATACTTCACAATTATAATTTTCAAGTCTAGGTTAATAAAATATTTTAGTTTAAGTTATTTAAGAATAAATATAGGTAAATATGTATGGTTTGTCTCTTACTTCGTATTTAGTTATTACTCAAATATAAACTAGAAATATAAAGTATATTAAAGAAAAACAAAAGAAATAGGTAGGTAAGAAAATCAAATTCGCTAAATTAAAATGTACTTAAGATAGTAAAAACAGATTTCAAATATCATAAAGCTTGGATTTTATCTATAACTTTAACAATATAAAGTAAGAAATTAGGTGGAGAAAGATAATCAGAAAATATATCGATACTAATGTAGGTATATAAATAATTAAATTTAACAAATGTTTGATAACCTAACCTTAACTCAAAGGGTAAATGTATGTTAATAGCCAACACAAAGACCTAACCTAAATAAAAAAAATTAAATAAAAGCATTAAAATATACTTTTTAAGTATTTCAAATCTAGCAATATTATAAAATATTGATAATTTTTGTGATATCATTCTCTGCCTATATCGCTATAATGTGTTCGCATATTCAGCGTAGCCTGCCTAATTATATTTTATAATAGGATTTTAGACTTTAACCATTTTTAAGTTTATTAACTTTGATTTTCTGACCCGTTTTTATTATTTTTCTTCAATTTACATTACATTTTCAGTTTATAATTTGAATAACAACTAATACCAGGTAAGAGACTAACCATGCATAACCTAAATGTGATTTAACTACTCAAATCCAAATAAATGCTATAATTTATATATAGAGCGAAATGCTAAATATTAAACTAAAGAATACACAATCACTAAGGTGCATAGAAAATAAATGCATACTAGGTCTAAACTAAGTGCAAATTAGGCTATAAGGTTTTCTCTCTATTTTGTGTGTATGCAAAACACCAAGATATATATTATACCAAAAGTAACAGAACCAGCCTAAATATTTTCAATGATAAGTTCGAAGTTAGCCGAGTTACTTAACAGTCAAGCCTATGTAAAAGTTTATAAATCGATCTAAGAACATTCAGTATATATTCTAGTTATAATTTTCAAAGGTCCTAGACCTAACATACTTGCTTATATTTACATCATAAATTTGTAAAAATATAAACATATTTAATCTCCTTTTAAACCTGGTAAAATTACCTAGTAGTTATATTAACACATAAAATAAGGAAATTAAAAGTGAGAAGAGCTGAAACAAAATAAATAAAGTTAAATCCTGAAACGCTAAAAGGAATGACCTGCTTTTCCTAAGCTATAGGCTATGACATAGCATATTTTTAAAAACCATGGGCTACGAAGAGAAATATTATATCTACCCAGTAACTTGATTTACCTGCGTTCTGCCCATAGACTATGGTACTGCCTGTATACCACCATATTGTCTATATATTTATTTTCCACCATTTCTAGTTTAATTGTTAATTGTATATAAATATATAAAAATATTTATAGTCACTATTAAATTAGTAAAGTTCTCTAAATATTATGTTAAACTAAATAGAAAATAAAATGAAAAATTTTTTTTTTTTTTTTTTTTTTTATTTTTTTTTTTTTTTTTTTTTGAAAAATATATGATGATACCAAACTTTGATGATACATTTTAAAATGCTAAAGAAAATAATTTCAAAATTACATTTATAAATGTAAAATTATACTTGTAAAATAAACACATATGGTATTAATTAAGATTTATCAGCTAAAGGTGCTGCTCCAAGGTAAAAATTTTGTACAGATCTTCAACAAACATGAATAAAAGCTTCAAATCCGTGCTTAACAATCCAAAAGCTCGCTACAGCGATATTTACTCCCTTGAATTTCAGGCAAAGTTTACCTTTGTTTCAGGGCGAGTTCCATTTTATAAATATAGATATAATAATTTAATTTAATTTAAATTTAAATTTACCTAAAGTTTACCTCACTCTGCAACAAGCTTTTCAGGATATCCAGGGAATTTCTCTAAGTTTCTTAATTTTCATAGAACGATAGGATGCAAAAAATGTACATATATGTCATTATTTCATTTAATTGATCATTTATTTAATATGTAATCAATCAAATAATTTAATCAATTTTAAAAATAAACTAATTTGTATGAGGAAAATGTTTTAAAAGGACTTTAGAAAAAAAAATAGATTCAATTAGAAACCACAACAGCCTACCAAACCTCATAGTCATAAAATAAAAAAGTTGCTATTCGTTATGAAAGGTTCACAACTTCACGCAGAATTAAAAGCAGGGTTGGCATAATAAAAATCAAATTTAATAAATCAGATGATTTTTTACGTGACTTTTCCAAAAATATCATGATTTTTTTAAATTTTTTAAATAACATCAATTAATTAATTTTAAAATTAAAATTAGTATAAAATTAAGCATTTTAACGAACTGGGAAAAAAATTAGTTAACGTCGAACTATATTTTTTGCTAAATTATTGAAACCTGCAACACTGTTTTAACGTTTGAATTCTGGATTTAGATATTTACTGTAAAACGCAGGTGAGTTAAATAAAATTTATTAATTTTAAAATTTCAATAGAAATATTTTTTTAAAATTTAATTATTTGTTTTTTACTTATTTATTTATTTATAAATTATGCGAGTAAGACAGTGATACAACAACCCTTATTAATTACAAATTGAGCTTAACTAAAAAAAACCAAAAAATAAATATAAACTTATTAAAAAAAGCTTATTGTAGTTAACTTGTTTCATAGAATTATGTAAAAAAAAAAGGAACAAAGAGAATAAAAAGTTTTATGATTGAAATGGGTCAGCATTCAGCAATCCACCACATAAACTTTTTTATTCCAAGATGATTTTTTTTTTAAATAATTGATTTAATCGGACCAATTTACTTACATTTAATATTCTATTGAAAGCTCTAACTGTCTCTATTTACTTATTTTCTAATTATAGAAATTAATGTTTTATTTTTCTTCAAAATTTAAGTGATGAGAGTTCCAATGCTAAAAATAAATATTTTTTATTTAAATTTAGTATTTATCTTAATAATATAACAATAAAAATTAAATAACAGCACAGAATCATAAAATATTCATAATTAAAATATATAATATAGTTTATTCGTTTTCTTTAAAATTTAAAAACAGTGACTTGGTTCTATCAGTCTCATTTTCGTCATTTTCATATAAAAAAATTTAAAATAGCTTGTACTTTAAAAAAAATTATAATTTAAATAACCTACTTAATTAATCTAATTAACTAATTATATTTACTATATTTACTAATTAATTACTACTTATGTGAATAAGCTTAATTCCTAATAAAAAAAAAGACTTGTATAACTAAAAAAATTTAAAAAATCAAAAAATCATGATTTTTTAAATTTGATTTTTATAAAAAAATCTTAAAAATCCCCAATCCTGCTTAAAAGTTTCCTCATGCAAATAATCGAGCCAATCACACAATTATACATGCAACATGAAGTTTAAGGAAAAAAATAAACAAGTTAACATGAAAAATTGAATCTCAAATACCCCAAAAGATTGTCAAAAATACTTATGCGAGGCCTTTAAAAGCTGTTAATCATACCAAA
>SEYY01020158.1:132500-135000 GCA_009176605.1 Armadillidium nasatum
AAAGGTTGAGACTGGAATGTAATGTCAAAGAGTTCGAAGTTTCAATATTTTTATAGAGAATAATAATAAAGGAAAAAGGAAAAACAGAGCCTCTTGGAATTATGTAATCGCTTTTGAAATCAATTCTCAAAAGAGGAAATATAAAGAGCTTTTAGGATAGAAAAGGTATCAAAAATGAAAGTAGAAGGAAAAGGATTAAAAATTAAACTTGATAAGATTATAACTACCTATCTCAATTGCTTTTTGTAAGCATTCCCATGTGGTCTTTACTAAGTTCTTGGCGCTGGGGCTTACTTCTCCTATTAACAGAGTTTCATTGAGATCTCCATGAAAATTCCTGTGATAAACAGTTACATCAACTGGAAAAAAATTTATATATATATATATATATATATATATATATATATATATATATATATATATATATATATATATATATATATATATATATATATATATATATATATATATATATATATATATATATATATATATATATATATATATATATAGTTGAAATAGGTTGGTTCTTATTGAACCTTATACATATAATGAACCATAATGCTAGCAATGTTGATAAAGACAGCACAATAGTAATAATAATCACTTTATTAAGTCATATAAACGTTTCGAGTCATCATGACTCATTATCAATATATAATCTGGAAAAAGAGAAAGAGTAACGATGTAAGTAAATCAATATTTTGAATATACGTAAGGAGGAGTTATTATGTTATGTTTTTGAGTCATAAATATAGATGTAATTTACGGTGGTTATTATACATGGGTATTGTTACTGATATATTTTCTTTCTGTTAAAAGAAGAGGAGTCGAGGAGAGGGTTGTGTTTAGTTGGGGTTATAGTTGTTTAATGTAATTTTCCCTATATATATATATATTTAATAATCGACGTTTCGAGAACAAGCTTCTCATCTTCAGGATCTAATAATATAAAATTACTTTTAAAATCAGACAGAAAAAAATAAATAAAATAAAATAATGTACAAAATATGAAAAATTTTATATATAAAACACTTAAAAAACATTTTTTAAAAACACTGCTAAAAAATGGGCACTAATGGTGGGAATAAGCTATTTAAAATGCAAAAAAAAAAAAAAAAAAAAATCTCACCTAAAAAACTTACGGATTGCAAAACTACATCATGAAAGTTGCTATTGCGCTGCTGTCTGTGTTTAATGATGGCTTGAGAGTGGTTATATAAAAAAAATTTCATATTTTGTACATTATTTTATTATTTATTTTATTCTGTCTGATTTTAAAGTAATTTTATATTATTAGATCCTGAAGATGAGAAGTTTGTTCTCGAAACATCGATTATTAAAATGTTTTATAGAGCTCTGGTTCTTCTGTTCCTAATAAAGATAAGGTTCCCTAAGCATTAATAATTGCTCTACGACTTCAGTCATAGAGCAATTATCTTCCTACAGAAATTATCAGTTTTCTTTCATGTACTATTTTGGTATTGGTTTGGTATCAATGATTTTTATCAATACCGAGACTTAAAATTTTTTTATATACTGATAACATAAAATTTACCGATAGTAGCCAATACCGGTACTGGATTCCATCCCTAATATATATATATATATATATATATATATATATATATATATATATATATATATATATATATATATATATATATATATATATATATATATATATATATATATATATATATATATATATATATATATATATATATATATATATATATATATATATATATATATATATATATATCCTTAAAATGAGGTTATCCTTTTTGGCTAAGATAGGAAAATTAAATCTCTCTTTTTTCTGTCCTTCACTTACTATTGCAAATATCTCCTGTTTGGAGAGGTCTTAAGTCTGGAATTCCATGACAGATAACTTCATTAACAGAGGTGCAACAAGATTTTGGAAAGCCATGATAATTGAGAGGAGAAGGATAACATTCCCAATCAACACAAGCTTCATGAATAATTCTGTCAATTTCATCAGTTGTGACGCCTACATCAGCAGCCTTTACGCCTTCCTCTAGTACTTCTCTTGCCAACTGAAAATCATTAATTTTCAACGTTACAAAAGATGAAATTTCAACACTGTTCACAAATACTAAGTGAAACACTGAATTTACAACTACTACATTTTTAAAAAACATTTATATTATTATACTTTTTTAAACAACAAATTTTAAATACAAAGGGTAAAAGCCACTTAAGCCCAGCCTAATTATGATAACTATTTTAACCAATATTCCTTATTAGCATGTACCTAACAGGTTCTTTCACAAAAAGATATAGAAAACTCATACCTTACAGGCCACCCTCATTCCTTCAATTTCTTCATCATTAAGGACACGTATATTCGTTGAACCTCTCAATTTCTGCTCAGAATAAGGAAATCCATTTGGATCATCTGCATAATCTGGTCTGGGAATTGCTTGAGGAACTTTTCGTCTTGGGGTCTGGGGAAATGGCCTTAAACTTCCTAATA
>SEYY01020158.1:137500-142500 GCA_009176605.1 Armadillidium nasatum
TTATCTACCTTCTCAAACCACACATAGATAGCTGTCAGTCCCTTCACTTCAAATACATTTAATCTTTTCCTCACCTGAGTATTCATCATCCATGTTATACATTCATACATTACAGATGGCAAACACACACACTCAAACATTCATACCATAATTTCCTTTGATGTTTTCCCTTTCTTCCACGCTTTCCTTAATTCCCCCCATCACCTTCATTCCTTCCACCACTCTATTCTTTATTTAATTTTCTATTTCTCACCTTTTCTATCCACCAACATTCTCAAATATTTGAATTCTTCTACCTCCTAACATCTCTCCCTTCCCACCTCTACACTCCCCCATTCCTCCCCTCTCACAGCCACCTTCTCTCCCCCAATCATTATTTTACTTTTTTTCTGGATTTATCCCCAATCCTTTGATTGTGTATTTCTCCACAATTTCTCTCACCAACATTCTCAACTTTTATGGCTAATAATCAGATTAACGTTTAAAATTTTGTTGAATTAAGTGCATATTATGCCCAAGAAATAACTTTTGCTCGAAAACACTGAAGAACCTTTGTACAATGAAAACATTTATGTAATACTAATAATAAAAATAATTTATTATTATTAAGAATACGTATAATAATAAAAATATTCTAAAACTGTGAAAAACAAAAATAGGAATATGTAAACTTTTCTTAAAATGTTTCAAAATGTTCCTTGCACTATAAACGAAGGTTTGTACAGTTAGTTGCATTTTATTTTGCTTGAAATTAGCATACTAATAGAAATGCTTAGGCAGTAAGTGTGCATACACAATTCTCTCACCAGTCAAATTAAAGGATGTTTGCAAAATTTTTGCAGCCATATAGTATTTTCTTTGCTTGGAATAACTAATCAATTTTGAAAATTTTTTTTTTCTACATTAAATAATGCTTCATTTTAGTGTTAATATAATAAGATGCAATTTATTAAATATTTAATTAAATTAAAAAAAATCAAGAAATAACAGTTGCACAAACCTACAATTATGTCACGAGCCACCTCTGAGATATATATATATATATATATATATATATATATATATATATATATATATATATATATATATATATATATATATATATATATATATATATATATTATATATATATATATATATATAAAGATTCACAAATTTAATTTTGGAAATTAAATTTGAATTTAATGAGTATCTAATTATCCAGTATTTTGGGGTATTTAAGTAAACTTTTTTTTTTTTTAAATAACAGGTATGTAATATGAATATGAATGCTACACAAGGCTAATATTATATTTTGTTAAAAGATGGGCTATGGGTTATGTAAAATAAAATCCTTCCAGAAAATTTTTTCTCAGTAGATTAGTAATTCTGATTTCAGTCAGAATTTTGAAATATTCCAGTTGGAACTGGAAAAAAATGAAAAATTTTTGGTATACTTATATATATATATATATATATATATATATATATTATTATATATATATATATATATATATATATATATATATATATATATTATATATATATATATATATATATATATATATATATATTGCAAATAAAGTCGCTTCTTTTAAGCTTTTTATCAAAATTAGTAGAGCAAGAAATGAATGCAACATAAGTGAACATTTATTTATTTATTAAATATTAAAGATGATTTAAAGAAACATTTACAGTTAATGTCAACGTTTCAGTCAATGCTATAACCATCATCAGGACACTGAAAAGGGGGGAAAAAAGAAAACACAAATAACAAAATCACATACAAAAAATAATATTAGTTAAAAGATTACAACACAATGAAAACTAAGATTATAAATGAAAATTTGTAAAAATCTAAGAAATAAAAGGCAATATAATAAAAACACAAATAACAACACTAAGCTGACAAGTCAAAAAAGTATAAATTGAAGAAGGAATCCTAAAAGAGAAAAAAGGTAAACAAATTAATATAGTAAAATGAACATTAGGTTGGTTTCTTAAAAATTCAAAACAAGGACATATAAATACACACACATACTAACATACATACATACACATACACATATATACATACATACACACAAACATATATATATACAGCATATTCATTTAGCCTGTAAAGAAGAAGGATCCCTCTAAACCCTCATATTTCTGTCCCATTTATTTTACCTCCATTCTCTCTTAAGTTTTTGAATCTTCCTGTTAAGGAAGATTCAAAAACTTGAGAGAACAGAGATCAAAGAAATGGGATGGAAATTGGAGGGTTAAAAGTGGTCCTCCTTCTTCGGTACAGGCTGAATGAGTGCACGTTTCCAGCAAGAAGGGAAGGTTGAAGAAGAAAGGAAGGTTTTGAGAACTCCAGGAGAAATACCATCAGGACCATACCGCCTTCTTAGTATTAAACTCAGAAAGAGCTTAATATATATATATATATATATATATATATATATATATATATATATATATATATATATATATATATATATATATATATATATATATATATATATATATATTCTGCTGGGTAAAACAATTGTAAGTGATTGTTAGAAGGCTTACAATTACCTCCAGAATGAAGGTTTTCAACACCTAACAGTAATTATCGAATTTCGTCGACTTAGACACTGTTGCGTTCACACACTCATAGAAAGATTGTTGTACAATATGAGAACTGGTGTTCCAAGATATGGGAATATTAAGCACCACCTGCATAGCCATATTGCTGAATTTCTTTTCAAACAAAAATTTAATGAACAAAAAGGAAGAATTCAATATTTATGGATTGCAATTAGTTATTTATATAAGCCATAATCATAAAGGTATAATATATATATATATATATATATATATATATATATATATATATATATATATATATATATATATATATATATATATATATATATATATATATATATATATATATATATATATATATATATATATATATATATATATATATATATATATATATATATATATATATATATATATATATATATATATATATATATATATATATATATATATATATATTCTCAGAAATAACTAAATTTTGTTTACAATTTCAATAATTACACGCATAAAGTGATCTCATAATGTCCATATGTGTAATTCTAGTCAATCTAGGAATGGATAGGTATGTAGTTCAAGTTAAACTCGCTACATGTAGAAATGTTACTAGTTTCAGCAAACAGGTCTTACATGAAAAAAAAAAACCACTACTGTCAGCTTGACAATTACCCTGGTATTAATTCAATCTGGCACAATACCTCTCTTTTTCACTATATTGAAAATATGAAGTTAAAATATGTTTAAAAGCATTCTAAACAGACTTTTCTTTAACGGAAGAGTAATATAAATACATATATGCTATAAAAAAAAAAAAACTTTCTTTTAAACTGTCCAATTCTTTCTTCACAAATACAAATTTGGCAACGTTCATTCGGACATTCCTGTTTTCAATATTTAAAAGTCAATGGAATAAAACAATGAACTAAAGTAAAATTATATATGAATGTGTACTAAACGCTAAATTTTATATATATATATATATATATATATATATATATATATATATATATATATATATATATATATATATATATATATATATATATATATATATATATAGAAAAATAGGGCAATAGGCCTGTGTCCCACAGCAACATTCCATCTATCAGTTAAGCCTGTATTACATGGCAACTTAAGTCATTCAAGTTATAAGCTGAAGTTCGCTAGAAAATTAAATAATAATAATAATAATAATAAGTAACAATAATATTAATAGGCATAAATGAAATGAATACTAAATATAATACACGTCAAAAAATTTATAATATATTGATGTTTCAATATATCAATATTTCTATATATCGAAGGTCAGACAACATCTTAACCTTTACCCCTTTAATTACAGTACATTGCAGAAAATAAAGTCAAAGGAAAAATATAACCTGGTAATAAATTATTATTTTTGCATAAACGAATGACAGCTAAAGAACGATTACTTCTCTATTTGAAGTGAAAATGTTTTTATTTTTTTAAGTTTTTCTTTTTATTATGTATTTATATTACTTTACCTGGTAAAGGTGGAGATTGTTTCTGAGTTTCGATTGTTAAAAAATATCAAAAATCGAAAATATCAGAGAAGCCTATCGTAAACAAGAGAGTTGCCAGAGGTATTACTAGACATACACACAATTATTATTACTTACTTTTCTAGCAGAACCTAATTTGACTTATCATAACCTGAACTACCAAAGTTGCCGTAAAAGAGGCCTAACCTACACAAGAATTTGCCGTAAAAGAGACCTAACATACACAAGAGCGTTTGCACGACATAGTAGCCTAGGGCTAATTATAGGTATAAAAATATCGATTAAAATAAAATATTGACATAAAAAAATATCGATATAAAAAATATCGAAACTCAGAAACAATCTCCACCTAAGCCATATATATATATATATATATATATATATATATATATATATATATATATATATATATATATATATATATATATATATATATATATATATATATATAGGTAAAGGTGGAGATTGTTTCTGAGTTTCGATTGTTAAAAAATATCGAAAATCGAAAATATTGGAGAAGCCTATCGTAAACAAGAGATTTGCCAAAGGTACTATTACTAGACATACACACAATTATTATTACTTACTTTTCTTGCAGAACCTAATTTGACTTATCATAACCTGAACTACCGAAATTGCCGTAAAATGAGGCCTAACCTACACAAGAATTTGCGGTAAAAGAGACCTAACGTACACAAGAACGTTTGCACGACATAGTAGCCTAAGGCTAATTATAGGTATAAAAATATCAATTAAAATAAAATATCGACAAAAAAATATCGATATAAAAAATATTGAAACTCAGAAACAATCTCCACCTAAGCCACTTTACCTTAGATTAATAGTATGCGTAAATTGCATTTAAATATATATATTCCGACTTCATATTTTCAATATAGTGAAAATAGAGGTATCATA
>SEYY01020158.1:155000-167500 GCA_009176605.1 Armadillidium nasatum
GGTTACATGCTTTATTTTTTCTTTTCCCTCTAGAACGTGTTTCAATATTCTTATGAATATCTTTAAAAACTTATTAAATATGGACGCGACTGAATGTACACGTGTTTGTAGAAATGTTATTGCCAAATCAGTTATTCAACATTTTGCAATTTAAATGAAAACTTAAAACTTTTTATTTTCTGAGATTGTCTATTCTACATTGTAAACAACCCCTTGAATGTAGATTTATATAAGAGAAGATAATAATAGGCTGGAGGCAGTGCAGTGTAGAGGAATAAGAATTTTTGAATTTGAAAATGAGAGTTTAAAGGTAGACCTAAAGAATTGGGGATGTGGATAGTTTTTTTTGCTGCTGTGAGAAAAGTTCTACTTTTTACTCAAATGAAACTATATAGTCAGAATATATTGAAATGCATTAAATGATACTTGGAAAACCACTTTTGTTAAAATATGCCAAACCTAAATATTTTATTTTATAAGATGCCTATTTTTGTACATAGAAGCTGCTAATTTAAATATAAGAAATAGGAATAGCAACAAGTCAAAAACCTATTAAGACTGTCCAGTATATATATATATATATATATATATAATATATATATATATATATATATATATATATATATATATATAATATATATATATATATATATATATATTTAAAAGCACTAACTATAATTAGTGGTTTTAAATAGAGAAATATTTTATCAGAGAATGAGTGTGTTAGTTTTCCAAAAAAGCTGTTTTATATATATATATATATATATATATATATATATATATATATATATATATATATATATATATATATATATATATATATATATATATATATATTAATATTATAAAAAAGTTGTAATTCTTTAGTATTGCTTAAGCATTTTTTTTTTTAAATAATGATTACAAATAAGAAATTATCTGAAATCAAGTAAATTGGGTAAATTGAAGTATGGGAAATATTTTTTTCATTTAAAATACGAAAAAAATAAAAAAATTCCAACTATTTTACAATATATCTAACTTTGGAGATATATTTTTTGTCATTTTTTTATCAACAGATTATTACCAGGTTGTTACATCATTATCGGAATGAATTTTAAGAAACTTTTTAACCATTTTTTTAGTTTAAGAAAAAAAATTTACACTTTTAAAAATTTTTAATTTATTTACTTTTTTATTAAAACCTTTTTAAATCTTTTTTTTACATTTTTATAAATTATGCAAAGATATTTCATATATTTTTTTTAATATTGGAAATGCATATATTAATTTTTATATTACGTTAATAGTATTTTTAGGTACTTAAAAAGCTAGTGTTCTTCAGGTTATAAATGCACACCTCCTCCATTGAGAAGGGCTAATGTGACACAACTTTCTACACAGTTTCATCCTTTCTCTGCCCACTCCGACCCCAGACTGAACTGCAGTGCTCAATCTTACATATACTTTACTGAAAAAGTCTGGAACACTCCCTTTACATGTTTTCCAAACTTCCTTTGTCTTGCACATTTTTTAATCACCATGTATCAAGGTCATGTTAGCCATTAGCTTACCAGATTTCCGACTATTCCCTAACTGGTGGAAATTGATAGGACCTCCAGCCTTTGCCCACCAGAGGATATATATATATATATATATATATATATATATATATATATATATATATATATATATATATATATATATATATATATATATATATATATATTAGTGACAACATTCGCAGAGCATCCTCATCAAAATTAACATCTGCACTTTTGAAAATTCAACATCCTCAAATGGGAAAATATGATATGCGATACATCACTAATTATATATATATATATATATATATATATATATATATATATATATATATATATATATATATATATATATATATATATATATATATATATATATATATATATCCCATACAGAGATGAAATTTATGAAAATACTTTTCCATTTTAATTTATTCCCAAAGTTACAAGTAGAAAAAGTATTAATGGGTATCTCACTAATATCTTCAGACCCACCCTTCAATTTTCTACTCTACTCAAAACAAAAAATATTCTTAAAACTTCCGTATATAGGATCACTTACATTTCAACTTAATAGAAATATTCTTAGTAAAATTGAAGCTACATTCCCATAATGCCAGTTTATTCTTATAAATTATAACTCCCTCAATTTAAAGCTTCTTCAGACACATGGAGTCTCACCCAATGCTTCTCAGATCCTCATTAATTTATTTATTTAAGTATGCCAGCTTTAATGCCAGATATGTAGGCCAGACTTGTCTATAATTAAAAGTCAGGATTGATAACCATAGAGGAGTTTCCTTTGGTATAGACTTTCCTCTTTGCCTTCCTATACGCTTTGCAATAAAAGACCATGGATACCCACCCCTTTTACTCTTCTAATTTCTCTATTCTTCAACATGCATCTCCCTTCTTGATCGAAGGATTTGGAAGTTTTATTTATAAAAACTCATTGCCCATCTTTAAATGATCAAGCTTCTTCTATTGTCCTTTCACCCAATAATGAAGTCCTTTTTCCCAAACTATTTTTGTTTATGTAATTTCAATATTAATATTATTTCCTTATTTTTTATTATTTTATTGCAATTATTATTATTTTAAGTATCATATAGATAGTTAATGAATTTATATTTTGAATGTATTTTAAAATAGAAATTTATAAAATTTAGTTTGTGCTGAAGACAGACCGATATACGGTGTGAAACATTCACAGTATATTAAATGAGTATGTGGAAACCCTTAGTACTGGCTTTAATCTTTCTAATTAGATTAAGGTTCACTTGGAAAGAAGGTATCTTAACTTTGTATATATATATATATATATATATATATATATATATATATATATATATATATATATATATATATATATATATATATATATATATATATATATATATATATATATATATATAGTGATGGAATACGCATTCACATCATCAAAACTGACATCCTTATTCACATCTTCAAAACTGACATCCTTATTCACATCTTCAAAAATTCAATATTCGTATCTACACTTTCAAAAATTCAACATTCGCATCTGCATTTTTGAAAATTCAACACCCTCATCCACACAATGGAAATTCTATATCTGTATCTGCATCCACAAATGAGAAAATATGACATCTGATCCATCACTAATATATATATATATATATATATATATATATATATATATATATATATATATATATATATATATATATATATATATATATATATATATATATATATATATATATATATATATATATGGGCATCATTGGGGGACAGCTGATCCCCACCCCACCCCACAGAAGTTTTTACTCTTAGTGAGGGTTTATAAAGTGATTTCCTTGTTATAAATCTGACCCAACTTGGATTGCTTGAAATAATGAAATAAATGCCATACTTGATCTATCTAGATTTGACTAGCTTACTTCTATTATATCAAATTTTGATGATAATACTGACATACTGTGCATGATGAAGAACCCATATCTAACTCCTTGATGAGTCAAGATCGTGAACCAACTGGGGCCCTAACAAACCCCTTCCATTTTTACTCATCCCAGCCCCAGCTAAAACTCAAGGAAAACCGGGGTTTGCCTGATGGGGCTAAAATGGCAAATTATACTTAAGGGGACATTCCAATTTTCAAAAAAATTTTCAGCTGATTTGAAATTTTCAGTGTATATAGCTTTCTTCCCCATGAAAAAGGTCCATTTCGAGCATTTTTCAAGTCTTTAACTGTTAAAAGAAAATTATATAAATTTAATTAAGGTTTATTTAATTATAAGGAAGGAGTAGAATATTCAACATACACTTAAATTAATGATTATATACATTTTCTCCGAAAAAATTTCAGAAAATTACAGATTTTGTATAATAAAAGTTTTAAAGTACAAAGGTTTTTGAAAAAAAAAAAAAATTTTTCTAATTCACAATAGTGATTCAACAGGTTTACCTAGGTAAGACCCTAAGGTAAAGTTTGAAAAAATGTAAGATATAAAATAATCAATTTAACTTTTTATACATATCATTGTTATTTTATTGCTATGTATCAAACTTGTATCATTTAGCTATATTATCCAAAAATTATTAGTTTGTTTATACTTTGTCACTATGGCTAAAAGATTAGCTTCAGCAGAATGGGAGTACTTTATAATATTTCAGTATAACTAAATGTAACATGTGCAGCCAGGAAATTAGAAGAGAATCTCCGGGTGCCCCAAGTAAAAAAATTTCAATAAAATCTTTATGGGGCATCTAAAATCAAAACACAAAAATGAACATTCACTAGCAGAAAAGGAGCAATGAAAAAAAAATAAGAAAATATTGAAAAAACAAGAAAAAAATCTTAATTTTCTTATATTTTGTTTGATTTAATCCACCATTAATAAGTATAATTAACCATTTTAACCCCAGCAAGCAAACCCTGGTTTTCACTAATTTTTAGCCAGAACCCCAGTCAGTATATATATATATATATATATATATATATATATATATATATATATATATATATATATATATATATATATATATATATATATATATATATATATATATATATATAATATATATATAATTTTAATATTTTTTATTTTTTTTTATTTTTTTTACAGTTTACAAGCACCCACGGACCGTTTAAAATGTTTAAAAATAAACTTTTATCAATTTCCAAGGATGGAAATTACTTATCTATATGTAATTCTGAAGGAGTTCTAAGATTATGGGATACAAATTCAAATATATTGGAACATGAATTTCATCCCAGTGAATATTTATCTTCGGAAATTACATGTTCAAAACTTTCTTCAAGTGTAAGTTACTTATATATATATATATATATATATATATATATATATATATATATATATATATATATATAAAAAATTCTTTGAAAAGTATTTTGCATTTCATAAATATTAAAAGTAGATAAAAAAAAAAAAAAAACTATAGTTCGTTAAGTAGTAGTTGATCTTGTACACTTTATTAAATATTTCCTCTAACATTACATTAATATTTATGCTCCTTATTTGTTTTTCTTCTTATACTAAAAATTTTGTGTAAATTTACAGGTAATTGAGAAAAATTTTAAGGGAACAAAGAAGAAAAGCAATACAATTATGTCGCATATTTTAATCGCTTTGGGGACGATTGAAGGTTCAATATTAGTTTATTCTCCATATAAGCAAGAAGTTGTTGCCAAATTTATTCACTCTTCTTCGTCTTCAGTAACAGATTTATCATGGAAATCAGGATCCAAACTAGTTTCCATTGGTGACAATAAGAAACTAATTATTTGGAATTTAGAGAACAATAAAAAAAATTTGGTAATATATATATATATATATATATATATATATATATATATATATATATATATATATATATATATATATATATATATATATATATATATATAATAAAAATTTCAATTAGGTATTGATATTTAAGTTTCTTGAAGTCTGATTTTATTTATTAATTCCTAATTATGTTATTTTGAATGTTTTTATTTTATTATCCTTTTTTTTTCAGTTTATTACTTTTCTCATCATTAGAGTTTTTTTTTTTTATTATTATTATTTGCTGAGCACATTAAGTTATCATCATTATCTACTTAAATTAAGAATAAATTTTAATATTTCAAATAGAAAAAAAAATAAAAAAAATTTTAATTTCTTAAAAAGTATTTATATAATTTTTTGTTTTTTCGTTTTTTTCGTTTCTATATTGTTGTGCATCTTTTTATTACATTTATTAATGTTGTTGTTTTTCTTCTTTTGCAGTGATATTGATATAAATGAATGCAAAACCTTATGTGTATTAAGAGAAAATTTGTTTATAATTGGAAATTACAGTTTACAATATTTATTTTACAATAAAGAAGAAAAGTGTAGTGATAAATCATTAACAATTCCTGGTCATAAAAGCACAATCACTCAACTTGTTCCAGTTTTTGTAAATAAGGAAAAAGATGCAAGGTTTTTCCTTTCTGCAGCAGATGGTGATCGTTATGTTTATGCATGGTAGGTAGTAATAAATTATTATTTTTTATTATTATTAAATTATTATCAATATTATCGTCATTATAACTTACTTTTGATTTCTATTAATTATTTTAATTTTAATTCAGGTCGTCTGATAGCGACATGAAACAAGCGATTGCAAGTTTTATGGTGAATGATATAGTAAAAACTATCAGTTGTATTACTCTGGAGGAATCGTCCATCGCAATCGCTGTGACGACACAAAAAGGATATTTGAGGATCTTTAGGCACCATATAAATGGGTTTGTATTTTTTTGGGTGTATATATATATATATATATAAAGTAGATCTCTTTAGAAAGAAATTTTGAAGAGAAACTGAATAATTATCGATGGACTTGATTATAAGTCCGTTACAATCTCCAAAACCTTTTGTCTTAAGATGCCCAAAAAAACTAAAGAGGAAAAACAAAATTCATTTCTAAAATTTAAATAGACGTTAAAATGCAAAATTTTAATATCTTATTTATTTTTATTGCAGGACTAAAAACAAGAAACCAATTCAATGTGAAAAGTCTTTAAGGATTCAGAATGCCACGCAGAAGGATACTTTTCTCACCATTTTGTGCGCTCATTTCTTATCTGTGGAAGAACTTCTTATCGTATATGGAATTGAATTGTTTCCTTTTTCCGAAAAAATTGTAAGTTTCCTATTATTATTATTAGTAGTAGTATATTATAGTAATAGTAACATTTTTAAATGTATTAAAGAGAGAAAGTTTGAGCAAGTGAATTATTATTTTTTTTTTTTAAAGCAATGTAATTTTGAATGTTTTGAGCAAGTGAATTATTTTTTTTTTTTTAATGAATGTAATTTTGAATGTTATATATATATATATATATATATATATATATATATATATATATATATATATATATATATATATATATATATATATATATATATATATATATATATATATATATATATATATATATATATATATATATATATGCAATAAAAATAAATTTATTTTGTTTAAGAATTTCCTGTATTTAAAATAACTTAACTTTAATTCACTGCTTACTCGCCTGTTTTAGGTAAACTTTTACATGTATTTAGCTATAATCAGTTTAAAAATAAACGGTAAAACTTTTTTCACTCTTTATTTACAGAAATTAAGTTCTTTGATGCAGAAAAAGGAAACTGTAATAAGTAGAGAAGACCCTTCAATCTTCACAAAAAATAAGGAATCGAATTTAGTGAAAAATGTTACGCCACATGTTTCCAGCAAGTCTGTCACTTTGATGCCAACCCAAATGACCCCCATTGAGGTTTGTACAAATTATACATTTTCATTTTAGGATTCTATGGAATTGAATCAAAGGGTCTGATTTTTTATACTACAGTGTAGAAGTTTATCGACAATAGCAATTTTTTTTCTTTCTTGCTTTTCCTCTTCATCGAGCATGTATGCAGTCTTATTGATCTCACAACCCTGCACTGCCCACCCAATATACTTAATAAATAAAAAAATTGATTGTTTTTCTGTTTGTGTCCATTTTTTGTTGTATGTTTTCATTTTATGCACAATTAGTTCCTCAGTTCCTGAAATCAACCATTTTAATATTTTTGGCTTAATTTTTTTTATTGCATAAAATAAGCATTAAATCTTAGATATACCTGAATTCAAGTATATATATATATATATATATATATATATATATATATATATATATATATATATATATATATATATATATATATATATATATATATATATATATATATATATATATATATATATATATATATATATATATATAGGTTATATTTTTTTAATTATACATTGCAGTTGAAGGAAGTGAGCAAAAAAAGAAAGAAGGGAGCCGGGGCGGAGGAAAGTCTTCCTATGGAAGAGAGATTGGACGCCTTATCGCTGACGCAGAGTATGCCAGGAGCTCCTGATAGCCGTCCTTTAGATAATTATGTCCATCTTTTAGTTCAGGTAACATCAAAAAAAATTTTTTTCAACATTATTATTACATAATTATTATTATTATTATTAAATGGAGAGGATTATTCAAGGGATACTTAAGAAACATGCATATATTCTGAGAAGTTAGATTGGTGAAAAAAAAAAACTGATAAAAAAGAAACTTTTTATAAATCTTTAGTGGGTAGAAAGCTAATGTAGAATCTTAGGGAATTGGAAGCAAAGTTGAAACTTATTCTTATCAACTGTAGGTGATGATGAAGGTCTAGAGACGACGAGCATATTCCTCGGAAAGGATCTCTAGTTTTGTTTTATTTTAATGTCAATCCATTTAAGTTGGAAGAAATTTAATTTAAGACTGAAATATATTTATATTTAATGACCATCATGTCCCCCAATGATAAAATAATAGAATTTTAAAATATAAATAATAAAATAATAATAGATTTTTCCTGTAGAATTTGTGAATGAATGAACATGTCGGTTTTGTTATGGGTCAGAGAACCAAAAAGAGAATTGATGACACTGTAGAAAGACCGAGTGATGCTCTTGTTGGAGGAGAAGTATCTTTCTAAGAGCCCAGAAGAGCATTGTCCACTATAAAAGCTACAACAAAAAGAAATGGATATAACAGTTTGATGGGAAGAGAGAGAGAGAGAATTGGAGTTGATAAAGTGAAATGCCGTAGACTCCAGTCTTTCATGAACTATGATTGGAACCATCTCAAATATGGAATGCATTCTCCATTCAAGAACAGACAAAATCTCTATACAGAGTAAGAAGCTGAAGTGGTTAAATTCTGAAGGCACTTCAGAACATTTTATCTTTTAGAAGTCTGTATTCTTTTCTCGAGAAACAATATAATCTCAACAGGAATGATCATTAGAAAACATAACACCAAAAATAATAAGGTCATAGGAAGGTTTGAATTGTGTTGAAGTTTATGTCAAGTAAGTACATAAAAACGAATTGGATTTGGGGGGGAAGTTAAGGAAAAGAAGTGTACTGGAATCGTATTTAAAGTAGAAGTAGGGTCTAAGGTCTAAATGAAGAGTTCAATTTTAGTAGAAGGTAAGTCAGTTGTAGAGTCTGGAGAAGAAACAAAGCTAGAGCTGAAACCTTTATCGAGATGCTGTAGAGTGTGAGAAGAAAATGAACCAGAAAGACCATTGCATTGTAGAAAGTTGAAGTAATATTTAGAAGACTATAGCAGAGTATAGATTTTAAACGATTCTTGGAAGATACATAAGTTGCAAAAGTTTTGGGAAGTTCGAAATTTAAGTGAAAAATATAATTTATGAATATTAGTTGAAGGATAGAAAATGGAATGTATACTGCATGTCAGAGAGTATCACTTTGATTACGCCCTATTTATATTTGTATTAAGAAGAATCTTTCTCATTGAAGTAGTATTCATTTCAAGGAAAGCCAAGGAAGTACGTCTATCAATAGGATCAGTTTGCAGCACTAAATGCCAAATTCTTCTATTATCCAATATCTTTGGATAATTCCAACAGAAGACGTGAATCAAATTGAAAAGGATAAAAGAAGAGAGATGAAAAAGTGGTTGGAGAAACTCTGAATAGAAGGTTTTAAAAGTATGAGACCGAGGTCGGAAGTTCAGAAAGGTTGGGTTCATCTCAAGATGAGCAAGAATATAAATAGGGAGTTGCTCTAGCTTCTCAAAGTTAAAATGAATAGAGAAATGGTAGGCGAGTTCAGCAGTTTTTATGATATGAGAACTAATGGAAATTCGTTACCTGTACTTAACTTTAAATCCCCAAGAATGGTGATTTCAGGGGAAATGCATGTTATAGAATGTGTTCTGTTTTTGGAATTTAGGTAGTTGAAGAATTTCAGATGATTAGTATTTTTAGTAGGTAAACACCACACATGAATTTAGTTGTACATTTACAGGAGAGCTGTAGTTTTAAGTTAGAAAATTCAATATTAGTAATACTTGATGAAGCTGTAGCAGTTTCGTTAGATACTCACCTGTTGAGCTGGATCCGTGCCGTTGATAGTGTTACCACTATCGTAGGGAATTGGAGGATTGAAATAAAGCAAATTTTCTTTTTACGTTTATTTAAAAAAAAAATTTACAAAAAAAAAAATAAACAAACAAAAAAAATGTAGATCAATAATAAATTTAAACTCAAGAAAAGAAATGAATAAACAATTGTTTTAAAATAAAAATAATATACACAACTTACAAATTTATTCTCCTTTTATAATAATGAAACAAATTAACTAGAAATAGAGTTCTCTCCTTCTTCAAGGTGCAGCCTTTTTCCTAATATGTCAACAGAATAAAACTCAATTTAAATTTTATTTCACAGAAATATATAAATATAGACGAAAGTTCTCACTTATAGTTAGTAGTTGCTTACTTTGTATTTAATTATTTATTTATTACTACCAATGAATACTCTAGTATGAGCATGAGAGGAACCCAACCATTCAGTGTGGTGTACGTTGAAATCCCCTAAATAGAGGACTTCAGCATTTGGATTATTACTATTATTATTATTATTATTATTATTATTATTATTTAGGCATTACATAGTAAGGACACTAGTTTAATGAACAGCATCCTTGTGAAAGGGGAGGATGAAGAAATAATAAACAACACCGTTAGACGCTTGCCAGTAGAATATGTAGTTCCCTTCTTGCAATTTCTTCAAGAAGTTATCACCAACAAAGCTCTTAAGTGAGTATTTTAGTTTTTAGTTTTTAGTTTTTAGTTTTTTTATATTTACATTGGGTTTTACATATGATGATGATGATATGTAATTTTTCAGGAATTTAGCTTGTATCAATTGGATAAGATCGGTGCTCTTCCACCACATGAGTTACTTAATTTCAGTGCCTGAGAAAGAAGAACTTCTCCAGCCATTCCACTCAATTTTTGAAGCGAGGAAGACGTGTTACTTCGCCGTTTCAAGATTGCACTCGAGGATGAGCTTGCTTTTGACGCAAGTTAAGAGTAGGCATGAAAATACCACTCAGAGTGTGGAGCTCCAGACTGAACCCTTGTATAAATACAAAGAAGGTATGTAATTTTTATAACTTCCTTTTTATTTTCTTATTCTTGCACCAATTTTTTTTTTCTTCATTGTCATTAAGTTATGTATATATGTATTAAGATGAATCTCATAAAAGTTTTGCTCAAAGTTACATTCGCTGCCCACTGGGCTACTTAATGCTATTGAATAAAATTAACTGCTTTCTTTCGAATTTGAAAATTTATTTTAAAAAAAATTGAGTATGCTTCACTTTACTCCACTCCCAAGTCTCACTTCACTCCAAAACGGTTTTATTTTTTTCTCTTAGCGTTAGGGCTTTGTGATTAGGCCTTGAGTATTACATTAGTTTAAATCCAGTTTTATATTCACCATGGGATTCACCCTTATTGTTAGTGATACTCTGGATTGTAATTGTAATACGGATGTATATGTAATTAAATGTTTTAAAGGTTTTCAATTATCAAAAATATTTATTTATTTTTTTTTAAGTGGAGGGGGGGGGGAGAGAAAAAAAAAATCTTTATTTACTTATTTCATTTTCAGATATCTCCGACGATGAGGATCTCCGAATTGATATGGGTGGAGGAGGTCCATCGGAATCGGAAGACATATGGGATGATTGGACGGAAGACGAGGAAGAAGAAGAAGAAGAAAACAGTGAAGAATCTGTCAAGAGGAAAAACGGGAAAGTTGCCACTAAACGAAAACATTCTAATGAAGATGATCATATTTCATTAAATGATTCGAGTTCTTC
This sequence comes from Armadillidium nasatum, assembly GCA_009176605.1. NCBI lineage: Eukaryota > Metazoa > Arthropoda > Malacostraca > Isopoda > Armadillidiidae > Armadillidium > Armadillidium nasatum. The sequence goes on from SEYY01020158.1 coordinate 166,778, forward strand.
AGATGAAGAAAAACAGAATGAAGATGACGATGATGATGATGATGATGAAGACGAAGAAGAACAAAGTGATGGGGAAGATGGTGATGCCGATGATGATGATGATGAAATTCAGTCACTATCAGATGAAGATTGAAAATTTTTAAATATATATATATATATATATATATATATATATATATATATATATATATATATATATATATATATATATATATATATATATATATATATATATATATATATATATATATATATATATATATATATATATATATATATATATAAAATAAATTTTACATTTTATTATTTTGTTTCTGATTCCACTTCTATTTTCGTGCTAATAACAAAGAAAGTTTTTTTTTTGTGTTAATTTTATTGCCAAAGAAATAAACATTTAATGTATAAGGTTTATAGTGAATGCATGGCAATGAGGGCTGCTGAGCTGCTAATTTCTTTCCTACTCTGACCCCAATCTTTTTTAAACTTAATTACTTTCCACTTTTGACTCTATACGAAAATTTTGTCTTCAGCTCCATAGTCATGGTGATCAGGCGAACTTTTAACTTTTATTGTCTTTTTTTTTTTTATCAAATTTTTGTGAATAAAAAAAATTTGATCGATAAATCTGTTTGAATGAGTGTTCAGTTTCTTAAAAAATTTCCAAATTTTAATTGTACAGGTAATATAAAGATAACACTTAACAATGAGTGTTTATCCCAGTTC
>SEYY01020158.1:190000-192928 GCA_009176605.1 Armadillidium nasatum
CTCATTCCTGGGCCTATTTTTAAGGGAAATTTGAGGGGAAAGGAGGAGAAACCGCTCTCTTCCTCAGGCTCTTTGTTAGACCTTTTTGTGTTTTTTTTTTTTTTTTTTACTTGTGGTTTTTCGGTAACACTTTCGGTTTTTCAGTGGTACTTGTGGTTTTTACTTCCGGTTCCCACTCTTTTTTTTTTATCTAGTGAATTGAGGATGTTCCATAGACACCAAGACTGAGATAGAGGAAGTTAATTCTTTAATCAAAAGTTAAACATGGTCCCAACGTTCCTTTTCTTACAATGTTAAGACGATAAGAATTACACGCTCAAAGATCGTGTGTAAGATCATAAGAATACAAGTTACTATTTTCGATATACGATTCGTGATCAATACATGTTCCATTATCATCACAAGTAACAACTTTCGAAATTAAATAAAAAAATGAGGTGAATATAATGATTGCTCTCCATTGTATAACATCTCATAACTTCATCCATATTTTTATAGTTGACGTGTAAGTCTAAATTTGTAAACTTGAATGAGGATTTTTATAAATTCCAGAATATGCATCATGATCTACAATTCGTTATAACTTTCTGCCGCAGATTAACATTAACTATTTTCGATATACTTTTTCATAATCCTTGAGTGAAATTAAAAATTTTAGTCTTAATTTCTTCTCACGGGATGGTCTTTCGCAGTGCATGGTCTCAAGAAGAGATTTCTCAATCTCTAAATGTTTCTCTGTAGCTAATTTACTTTTCTTACATATTAATAGGCACCTAATAACTGGAATGCAGGGTTCGGTGCCTCAGTCGTGGCATTAGCGGTACTCAATACCCCAAGTATAAATGGAGCGGTAGCTCTTACTACCCGTACAAGTGTATCTACAGATGGTAGTTTAAATCTTTCTTCGGAGAATATATCTAAATTTATTCTACCGTGGCTCAAACGGTAGAGTGATTGACTCACTTGCTTGAGGGCGCTGATTCGATCCCACTTCGGGATCCTAGGTATATACTACCTAGAAAAGTTCCTCTCCTCGAATAGGGCAATGCCCGTGAGATGTGAACTTTTTATGTTAAAAAATATATATATTTATGCATTATCTCTGGTTTTAGGACCCCTACTCTGGTGTTTTTCAATGACTTTGAAACTGTAAAAGTCGCAAGATTGTAGATGAGATTGTTTCACATCCTCTGAAGAATTTAATAAGTGTTCAGTACAGTTCATGTAAAGATAACTTGCAAGATGATGCTCATGAAGATGTTTCATTTAAATCTGACTAAAGTTCGTGTATAGAAAATTTGTTTCAGGATGCACAAGATGATCGTCTAGGACTAGGAAGGTCTGAGCCTCCATTCGCATTTACTAACTTTACTTTTAAATCTAAAAATACATTTGAAGGGTTAAGGTACTGGTCTGAAGTTCCAGAAATATTAAATTCCAGAGGAACATCTGTGTTCGTGATAGAGAGTAGAGGATTAATACTGTTAAAAATGGTTTCACCTACGCTGAAAATTGAAAGGTAGATAGATAGAGATATGAAAAGAAAGATAGAGAAAGATATACATAGAATAAGAAATAGAAAGAAAGATAGAAAACTGAGAGAGATAGAGAAAGGAAGAGAGAGAAAGAAAAATAGATAAATTTAGAGATAGAAAAAGAAAGAGAGGGGGAAAGCAAAAAAGAAGATAAATAGAGAGATAGAGAAAAAATAAAGATAGATAGATAAATATAGAGAAGAGGAAAAATAGATAAAATAGAGAGATATAGGAAAAGAAGAAAATAATAGAGAAGAGAGTGAGAGAGAAGATCTTTTAATAATAATGAAGACCTAAATTTTCCCGGGAAAAAGGATAAAGAGAAAAAGATGAAATAAATATAAGGAGAGAAGGAAAAGGGGGATGGGGGAGATTGTAAAGAGCAGTTACTAAATTTAATAATAATAATTATACTACTACGAATAATATAATAAATAAAAAAATAAATAAATATATTAATTATTATTATTATTATTATTATTATTATTATTATTATTATTATTATTATTATTATTATTATTATTATTATTATTATTATTATTATTATTATTATTATTATTATTATTATTATTATTATTAATTGGGCAAAGGATAGATTCGTGAGGAATTAGATTTAAAAGATGAATAGTGGCCGTCTACAAGAGCAGTGACAGAACGACTGGAAAGGAAATCAAAGAGAAGGATACTAAAAGATGGAAATATCCCGAAAGATAGAAGTTTAGAAATCAAAGGTTAGTTCCAGACTCCCCCGAAGCTTTTAAATATGTTTTGTTTTACAGCAAAAGAATTACCGAAATACCAAAGAGCGGAAGACCAAGACTTAGAAGAGAAAGAGAGAAGGAAAAGAAGATAGCCAGTAGAGCGCTCATTACGAAAGCCATACTGAAGACCAGAGAGAAGTTTAAAAGAATTGAGATGTTTCCAAATCTTCCTGTTAAGGATAGATTCAAAAACTTTAGAAATAACGGAGGTCAAAGAAATGGGAAGGTAGTTGGTGGGTTGAGAGAAGTCCCCCTTTTTGGCAAGAAGGGAAGGTACAGAGATAAAAGGGTGATCGGTGGTCCAGAGGTGAACTAAGCTTAACAGTATAAGTATGAGGATTAGAAATTAAAAAAATAGATGTAGAATGTTGGGTTCATCTCTAGAAGTGATCAGGTAGACGAGTAGTTAGCTGTACAATCTACTCAAGGTTATTTTGGATAGAGAAATGAAAGAAAAGTTAACTGGCTTTATATATATATATATATTATATATATATATTATATATATATATATATATATAATATATATATATATATATATCATATATATATATTATATATATATTATATATAATATATATATATATATATATATATATATATATATATAATATATATATATTATATATATA
>SEYY01020159.1:0-2500 GCA_009176605.1 Armadillidium nasatum
AAAGTGTTTTAGGTATTATGCAGCATTCCTGCGGCGAATAGCACTCGAACAAGTAAAGTTACTCCAACGTTTGTTAGTTTTTGTAGAAAGGAAATAATATGGAATGAACGTCTCCACGCCAGTGAGAATCATCTCAGTTATACTTTCTCAGTAATCATTCCACGGGAAATAGAAGAAGTACGATCGCGAGTCTGACCAAATTTCGGCACCGAAATGCCACAAATGTTTCCTGCAAAAGACTTGAAGAGATAGAAAAGGATACAGAGATAAGAAGGTGATCGGAGGAACCCAGAGGAGGAGAAGGTTTAACAATATAAAGAGAAAAATTTGAAGTTAGAGAAGGGTCTAGAATGTTGGGTTCATCTCCAAGACGGTCAAGGACATGGATAGGGAGCTGCACCAACTGCTCAAGAACGATTTGAATAGCGAAATGGATACCACGTTCACCAGCTCTATCATGAAAACCAGAAAAAAAATCATTTTCGGTGGTGAACATTGAAATCACCTTATATTAGGATTTCAGAGAAAGGAGAAGAAGAGAGAATGTTTTTTTTTGGAGTTTATATAGTTGAAGAATTTAGGATAGTCAGTATAATTATGAGATGAATAAACAGAACCAATGAATTTAGTCGTAGAATGGAAAAAGAGCCTAAGCCATAAGGTGGAAAATTCGGAAGACTCCAAATTAGAGACACGAGAACAAACAAAATCGTTGCTAACGTATGCATAACAACCACCTTTGGCTGAAAATTGAGGATAGAGACAGTAGGAGGAAACAGAATAGGGTTTGCTATCAGAATGCTCAAACATCCGAGTTTCGGTCAAGAATAAGAGGTGAGGTCTATAAGAAGAGAGGTGATATTCAAAAAAGTTGAAATTGGAGTGTAGACCGCGATTGTTGCAGAAATTAATATAAAAAAATAGACCGTGCATCAGGACAAGCTGGCTGCCGAGTCTTGGTGGCACCAAACCTACCACTGGAGGCCTCATCCCAAGTGGTGACGGGGGAAAGGGTGTATGAGGGGGTATTTTTGAAAGTCGCCCCCCGGGGCTTCTCCGAGGATACTGTTGTTCACGCCATTATTAATTTTTTTTTTTTTAAAAAGGGTGTCTGAATTAATGTTTTGGATATGAAGGAGAGCCTACTCCGTGGAAGAGATGAGCGAGAAAGGGAGCGAACCACTGGGCACCGGGATGAGATGGGAAGAGCCCTTAACATCTCTTATACCCAATTGGGGGTAATCTCATCGCCTCGAGAGCGTCATTTCGCCTGCTGCCCAATATAATATATATATATATATATATATATATATATATATATATATATATATATATATATATTATATATATATATATATATATATATATATATAATATATAATATATATATATATATAATATATATATATATATATATATATATATAATATATATATTATATATATATATATTATATATATATATATATATATATATATATATATATATACATATATATATATATATATATTTTTTTATTATTTACAACGCCACCAAACTGACGGGCAGTAGACCTTTTCAAGAGGGCACACACCTTAAAGAGAAAACTGGTTTAATACACACACACCTAACGCACAACCCTCAGGTGGGCACAGACGGAAGCCTTGAAAGAGGAAAGATTAAATACAGGAGGAAAAATAGATGATGGTAGAGACTTCCACAGAATAGAGGTGGATGGAAAGAAGGAGGCACAACAAAGGCTAGTCTAGGGTTTCCTTCGTCCACACAAAATTGGTGCGAAAGCAAGACACCCCTTGTGCAACCTTGAGGACGACGCAACGGTGGAGGAATGCTAGAGGCCAATTCCCTTGAGCACCTGCCATTGTAGTACCTATAGAAAAGAGATAGCGCGCCAACGTCACGAGACAGAGGGTCAAGAGAGTTAGAAAGTAGGGGACAGTTTATTAATCTTTTAGCTTTTGACTCAACCCTATCCAGAAGAGAGGAGGAGCCGGAGCCTCCTAAATGTAAGAACAGTCCTCCATACAAGGACGAATAAGACCCTTATATATTTGGAGTAACTGCTCAGAAGGAAAAATTCTCGCAATCTGAACAGAACCCCCAGCTTCTTAGAAGCCGATTTAGCAACCATTGTGGTTTCCAAGACAGTTTTTTGTTTATGTTTAGACCAAGAATGTTAATGTTATTTGCAGGTGAGACGGGAGAGCCATCGAAGAGAATAGGAAAGTTAGGAAGTGTTTTTGAGGGAGATGTGAAGAAGTTGAGTTTTTAAAGAGTTGAATTTCACAAGGTTGACCCCCCATTCAGATCGGCAAGAATAGAATCGGAAAGTTGAAGACGAGAAGTAACTCTAGAAGCAAAAGAGGGAGCAGATTTGAAATGAGTAGAAGAATGTAGAGTTGAGTCATCAGCATAAGAATGAGCAGAGTTAGAAGTGCAGTTGAGAAGATCGTTAATGAAAAGTAAGAATAGAGTTGGAGATATATCAAAACACTGAGGA